>NW_022261633.1:24130-36075 GCF_009602425.1 Actinia tenebrosa
ATCACTAGTTGTGAGTAGAGTTGTTACCCTTAAGTCATAACTGTGCCCTAACTCAGCCTAGAGGCTGTTTCATGGTTATTACTGATAAAATTTGAAAGTTAAAGTTTTATAAGTTCTAACTGAAGCATACCTTCATGCATAGGAGTTCTGCCACTACTGCACTGAACATTAGGATCTGCACCGGCATCTAGAAGAAACTGTACACATGATATACTTTGGGCCTCACATGCGACATGGAGGGCTGTCTTGTAGTGAGCTTTTTCTGTTTGACTAACACATGCATTGTATTGCAGCAGCAACTGAATCACATTACTGTATCAATAAACAAGATGACATTATCAGCCTTGGGGAAAAAATGAGTTAATGGTCAATGAAGTGCATTAAAGCCTCTTAGGCCCCATCCATGCTATGCTGGATAAATTTGAATCCGAATTTTTATTTATTTAGTTAGGCCTACCATCCACACTAGTCCGGGCGAATCCAGAACAATTCTTCACCGAAAACGAATTTTCAAAATGGAACCGAATAAATAAAAATTCGGATTCAAATATATCTGGCATAGTGTGGACGGGGCCTTAGTCATTAATAAACACAAGGGTAACAGAGAAAGTGTCCATATTAACAGAGTGTGTTGGATGATATGGCTAACTTAATTGCCATCTAAAGCATTTTCCCAACATATCAAATCCTTATATATTCTGTTTTTTATATATAATGCCATTTCTTCTGTGTTACATGTTATGAGCAAAACTTTTATCTTTTTCTTTGTAATATGGAGTTGGTCTTTTCATTTCTGATGTTTATTTTGTCACAACTTCTCATTTTAATGAGGGTGGGGTCAAGTGACTTGTTATTGCAAAAGGTTTATTACTTTTAAATGAAAGGTCAGTTTAGAGGTCTTTTCCACTTCCCAGGAGCAGATCTAGCCAAAAAACATTGGGGGGAGGGGTTGACCAAATATTGCGAATGACACTAAAGAACTTGGGAGAAAAAATCTAAAAATATGCTTTCTATTATTTATGGCTGAAGGGAGTGGGGCTATGTCCCCCCTTTGCCTCTTCCCTGGATCTGCCCCCAACTTCCAAGATATGCTTCTCTTATCATGCATGAAGGTTTTAATGTAAGGCTTTATGCATAATGCGTATTGATTCGTGACAGAAGAATAGAAGTGGGTTATTCTCTTCTTACCCCTAGCCGTGTTGCAAAAAACAAACAATACTAAAAACAACTGACCTAATTTAAGGCCATATACTCATCAATTCAAGACCAACAGATCAAACCCCTGCCCTGTCCACCTACCTATGTGCCCTCTGTGCTGCAAGATAAAGAGGGGTTTGTCCCCAAGCTTCCTCAACATTGACCATGGCACCTGCATTAAGTAATATCTGAGCACAGGTCAAGTGACCAAAATAAGCTGCCTGATGCAGTGGTGTGCTTCCAAATCTATTGGATAGATTAAACCATTTAACCAAAGGTCAATATGTTTATAGGAATATTGTCCTATTTCACTATGACGTCACATCAAAACAATATTCAACAATCTATTGTTTAAACTCAAAGGATCATGGTCATCGGACAGGGTCAAATCAACACAAATTCACCAAAAATTGTTCTAAAACCCGTATCAATCCACGAAGAGAAGTAGAATAGCCAGCAAACGCTCAGAATATTATATCTATATATTATATATACATATTATATCTGAAAATCGGGCCATTTTATATTAAACTGTTTCGCTAGGAGCAAATTTTGTTAAATTTTCTATTGGATTTGGCAATTCTATCCCCGACATAAACTAGCAGTGACGTCATAGTGAAATAGGGCAATTGCTATTGTGATATTATTGTGCCATAACCCTTTACAAATAGGTTTTTTATATTAAACTTTGTTGCCGGGACTGCCCAATAGATTTCTGGTTCGGTAGATTGAAATAAACAATCAATCAAAACAAATCGACCTTTCCTGAATTCCCTTGAGTAATGGCCACAAAACARTGGCTCAAAATAAATAAAAATTAATTGAAGGGTGCAAGATATAACAACCCACCATGCATATTGAAGTGGTATGAATTATATCAAATCCCTGCACATTTCCATTACCCAAAGTTTTCAAATTGCTTTGCTTATCTTTAATTTTTGTGACTCAAGCTCAAGCTTTGTTAACTTCCAAATTTATGTCATACTGTATGTTTATGCAACTTCTTATGATGAACTATTTAACAATTATTCGCCGAAGGCGAAGTGAATATTGGGGAATATTTACTGAAATGCTGTCTTCGAGCGGCAARGTAAACATTCTCTGATATTCACTGAGGCTGAGGCAAATAACTGTTTTTGAGTATAAATACACAGGTGATTCTTTCAAAAAAATAGCAACAAAGTGGCTGGCCGCCATTTTGGATTATCGCTGGAGGTGATTATCGTGTGATAGTGTGAGTTTCTCAACCAATCAGCGTGCGAGATTTTCAATAATCACCTGTGTATTTTTACTAAAACAGCATATTAAGCCATGTTTTTATACCTTGAAGTACTATTCACATCTGCTTCGTACTCAATGAGGATCTTCACACAGTTAGCATACCCATGATAGACTGCAAGGTGTAGTGGAGTTAGACCATCTTTCTCTCTGGCATTAGTTGAAGCACCTTGGTATTTAAAATATAGGCAATGTCACAATGACTTTGTAGACTTCCTCTTTTTGTTAGCTGGGATAAGTTTGGTTAACATTATAAATTGAAGGTATCTCATAATCCCAATAATTGTTTTTACATTAAATTTTTGATGTACCACTGTTTTGAAAACCACATATGCAGACTCATTCATATAGATTTAGGGACCATTCATTGATTATTTCTGGGGGGATGAAACAGGGGGAGGGCTGCCATAAATTAACAGAGAAAAAGGGGGGCTATATTTAATATTATTTCTCAATTGACACGGTTTTCTTTGTTATTCACAAGGCTTTATTTTTGTTATAACCCTCATTATAAATGCGCGGTCAATATATAGTTAGTTATTAACCCGGTTAATAACTATATATAGACCTCGCATTCATAATGAGCAACATTTGATAGAAAGCCTTCTCAATCGAGAAATAAAATACTTAATTACCTCGAACGACGGCAATAAGCCTATACATCCCTCGGGCCTGTGGCCCTCGGGATGTATATGGCTTATTGCCTCTGTTCTCGGTAATTAACTCTTACAGAGAATAGATAATAGACAAGCGTCATCACTAGAATTTTTCACCAGCATTTAGAAGCAAAAGGGGTCTGAGAATTTTTGTTTTGGATAGAAGGGGGTTGATAAGTTTTCGAGAAATTAGTTCTGATTCTTGCCAACCCCCACCCCCTCCCCCCCAGGCATAATTGATGAATAGTTTCTAAATAGCCTCAAAAGAAAAGATATTAAAAATCTGTAGGATTTAAAAAACAATTGTATTATTCAAATTGCACATTTCTTTTTAGAGTGGACTTGCAAGTGGTTTGCTCCTAAAGGAGACTAAACCTGTACAAATGAGTCTCTAGTCAAGTACCATATTGATGTTTACTGAATGAAGAAGAGAACTATTTCTCACCAGCTTCTATCAGCAGCTGCACACATGCTGGTCTTCCTTTAGAAGCTGCAACATGCAGAGCAGTGTACTTTGTTTCAGGGTCACGTAGGTCAGGGGAGATTTTTCTCTCGGTCAAGGCCCATTTCAGATCTTCTTCACGTCCTTCTCTCGCAGTAAAGAAAAGGGTGTATCGCTGACCCATATTGAATTTTTTTTTCGTTGTCTAGAAAAGAAATGTTAAAAATATAATTCTATGAAATTTATGAAGACAAGCTTGTTACTTTAATAATTTGTGTACATGTACATGTATGAACTCGGTACATAGAGTTGAATGTTGTTTTTATATTACAAACATAACATCAAAGTTGAAATAACCAATACAGTAAATTTAACAAAACAAACAATCCAAATACACTGAGGTTTCATACGTTCCTAAAACCCAAAAATATAAACATAAGGCCAAAAAAAATATGCTCAATTTTGCTTCCATCTCTGTGGCTTTTACGAATCATAAGTTCTTTAAAAAATGTATAAATTGATTTAAAAATAAAAGAGAATCGAATAACAAACAAATCGTTCGACAAATAGGAAGAAAGACGGTAAAAACTCACGAGAAAGAATGGAAAAGACAAACAAATGAGCGAGTCTCAGTGGAAAAGCGAAACATTAAAGGAAAATATCGACATTTTTACCTAGATATCTTGAGACAAGTCCGTCTTTATCGCGTCATGCTATATTCTGCCATATTATCGTCTTTTTAAAAAGCATTATAAAAGTGTTTTAATTGCAGCAAATATAGGAAAACTTCATTCACAGAAAAACCTCTAAATCGCCATTACTGTTTTGACTGGTAATGCGCATGCGTGAATGGACCCAGGATCCTCGGCCGTTTCCAACACGCGCAATGCATGTATTTTCTATTTGTCATGCAATCGTATCCAAAATATTATAAGTCGTTTTTTATAAAAGTTTGCTGCGCTGTGTGTAGTTATAAAGCACTTGAGGATTGACAGAACACGCGTCATGCTTCTCCTAACACTTCTCTCGTGTTCTGCCGATCCTCGCGTGCTTTATAACTACACACAGCACGCGCGCRCGCTTTCTATTTCTTCAATTTAGCGTGAAAGTGCGCAGTGGAAAATTATCTTTGAAATTTTTTGAATTATTCTCGATTAACAAAAAAAATTGTTACGCGCTTTTTTTCGATTAATAAAAAAAACTGATCCGCTTTTGCTATGGCTTCTATCTAGCCTGCGCAGCGGCCTAGCTTCCATCGAGCTATGGGTACACCTTGTCGGTTGCTCGCCTTTGCCTCATGCAACATGCAAGAGTTATACAGAGAAGAGCCTGGAATCGAAAATGCCAGGCTCAATCTCGTACCTAGAGTCCTCCTGCGGCTTCGTGTCGTCAGCCCGCTGACCAAAAAGCCGGAAGACTCTAGGCTAGAGATTGTATCCAACACTTTCAGCAGCAAAAATATCCCCCAATCGAACAAAAGTACTTTACTTTCAATCAAACATAAAAGATGAAGTAAAATTCAATATATATTTTTAACCATAATTGACGTTGCGTTCTAAGGTTCAAGACTTGCGCCTCGGTAAATGCTTCCTTGTTATCAGGAATGGGCGGGGTTTCCACTCTGTAAAGTCGTGCTAATGTACACATGTACATAAAACCGAGGAGTAGGTAAAGTTAACATAATCTAAATAACATGCACTGAATTTAATAACTATTGCTGGGAGCATAGTTAATCTCCTCCATTAACTATGACAGACTTGACTCGATCGTTGTGCCAGAGATATCGCTTGCGACAAATATACGATGACTTTGGATCAGAAGTCCCTACGTTTGCCATTCTAACTTACGAATAATGAACCAAAAGTTTTTGATTGTTGGAATTAAGAATTTCATCTATCCATGGTACAAGTTATCGAAAATATCAGCGGGATTCGTGAAACTTTTGATCCAAGCGTCTTCATCTTCTCGTATAGAAAGAATTAGTTTGGCGTCTGGAAATGCTTCCATCAGTTATTAAAAGAAAAACTGGGACGGACTACCAATCACAGCGTCTACATCTTTAAACATGCCATAGAAATCGAGTACCTTACCATGTTTGTACAAATCTAACCACTCGTGCATATAATACAAGATTTGTTCATCGCAGACTTTGTGGTAGCCTAGAATTGACGGGCGATGGATTGGGTTCCCGTTTTGGGGAGACCAGCACAGATCAGCTTCATCTTGTTTGAATTGTAACCCAGTCGAATTGCTGTGACTCTATTTTATATTGGAGGGGCTCTACTTAGAATAGTCTGTTGACCACGTTATGCAAATCGTTTATGAAATGAAAAATGTAGCGACGCACGACATGCTCTTTGGAATAGGTGGTCGATTTCTCTCTCTCTCTTTCTTTCTTTTCTTTCTTTTTTTCTGTCTCTTTGCTCGCGGATACGCGAAGCGTAAAAACGTGTTATTGGGCTCGTTCACGCTAGGTCCATTTTAGATCTATCTAGTTTGGATAGATTAGAGATGGATCCGAGAATCCGAGCTCAGTTTTCGAGAGCGTTCACAAAACGTATACAAAAAAAAAACAAAAAAACAACACAGGTGCTAAAATATCTAAGGGTTTGGGAACTAGCAGGGACTACATTAATCATTCTCGATCCCACTGGGACTACATTTTAGATGGTAGGCTTAGGTCCACTCGTCCATCTCTCTTCTTCGTCCTCATATTAGGCTATTCTTCTGAATTTTCCAGCATATTTATGCATAATTGCCTTTGTTTGCCACATGGCTATTAGAGACATAACGTACTTGTCGCTCCACGCTTCGACATCATTCAGTAGAGTATAATGTAAGCTAATGCTGCTTGTGAGGTGAGAATATACACCTTATACGTAAGAGGTCTATTAACTGTCTAGTTCGACTATTCTGTTTAGTCTACGAGTGTCTATTATGTCTATATATACACAATAGAACAGTCATATCGACATAACGAAATACGGAAACTACGCATGTGCTTCTTTTATGTATTCTGCAATATCGCACCCTAGGGTCGGACCATTAGATGATTAGGGGGAGGGGGGTGGGGGAGGGGTTCGCTTGAATCCCAAATTTAAATTTTTAGCAAGCACTTCACCTACGAAAAAAATATCGCGCAACCTCTCCTTTCAGAAAAGAAATATCGAGCAAATACAAAGATGCAGCAGGTTTTACAAAACATATCGCGCAACATAGCTTCATGCTACACCCCCCCCCCCCCGATTATAATCGATCCAAGCTCACCTCTCGTGGTGGTGTAGTTAAGATCGGTATCAGACTGTTCAAGGGAGGGGACAGATAGTGCACGATTGTATCCCAAATTCAACTTTTCCTGACCATCCCTGCCCATAATAAATGCTTCAAGACAGTCACTAGTCAGTAAATTATCAACCACTGGTTTATCTCTTATGGTTTCTGTAAGTAAACCAGATAAAATTTGTTTACTTAACAAATAAATAATGGTCTATAAATATTCTTTACTATTATTAATACATTTACACCTGATTTCAGGAATCAAAATCTTATATTTAATTTAGCTTTAGCAGACACTAGAGAAAAACGTTTGCGCATGCGTGCATTTCAGCACGTCAAAAAAGTTCGAGAGTATACTTTTGTCAGACCAAGATACTGTATTAACAAACACAATATGAAAGAATTAGCCTTAAGTTCCAAGCATGGACACTAGGTCTTGGCATTTTGTAAAGTCCAATTCATCAGGCATTTAAGAAAGTCAAATTTCCATATGTTTTGACATATGTTTTGGCATTTTTCACTCGTGTCGCTTTAGCGTGGATCTACAAAATGATAGCATCGAATATAATAATATATATAGATAGAGTCATGATGCGACTATTTTGAAAAGAAATCTCTTGAGAATATTTAACATGCCTGTTATGACTAATGCGATTCCCAGAGTGGCTAACTTAATTCAGAGGTCAACAAATATTTTTCAATTTTTGTGAGAGGATTTTGTTTAGGAGGGTCCTGAAGTCGGTCCTAGTCTCATTTTCCAGCCCCCCTTTTGACCAAATCCCATAGTCCTAGCCTACGTTTTGCTCAAATCTCAAAATAATTTTTTGATTGTTTTTCCCATTGCATAAAATCTCATTTTCCCAGCCCCAAAAAGGCGAATCCCACCTCCCATTTTACCACGTCAGGACCCTCTTTATCCTCTCTTTTGAGCTGCGTCGGGAATATTCTGCAACGGTTTATACTTTTTTCTTCCCTTGCCATGATTTACGCGCGTTCTTCGCAAGCTTCTGGTGCAAGCTGTGTTTAGTATTTACAAAAAACCTCTTTCCTTGAATAGTCGACACCAGGGGGAAAATACTCCAGTTTCGAGGTCTCTGTAGCTCAGGATTGACCTCGAATTCATATTCATTTGTTGCAGTTAAGGTCCGTGGAATTTCAATGTTTGTATTGTTGAAGTCGTGCATTCTTTACTTTACCGTTGGTATTTTTTGATTATTATACAACTATTCAAATTAGAGTACTTATAATAGAATACTCAACAAAATTACTCAATTCTGATTGGACAAGAGGAGTACAAATAAATCCCAAATGGTACCCTGTAGAGTCCAAATTAAGTTGCTCAACTTTTTTGAGTGTATTACAAACAAAAAATCGCACAATCTTCTCGTACAATTCGGAATTCCTAGAACCTTGTGATGTTTTGAAAGTTCTCAAATTCGACTCTCCTAAAAAGACTCGACCAATTTTGAAAACTTTCAAAACATCGCAAGTATCTATAAATTACGAATTGTACTCGAGATCGTGCGATTTCCTTTACAAATAACGCCGAAGAAGGCCTGGAGCGAGTACAAATATCCTGCGATATTTGTACTACTCTAGGTTGTTTTGTACAGTAAAAAACCGTTTTGAAAACTAGTTTTTTTAAAAGAATATTCGTTTTAAAATCTTTTTGGGAAAAAGTAAGCTCAGTTGAATAATGAATAACTTACTAGACATTTTAGGTTGGAATACGAGTGGACATTTTTTCTCGTCTTTGTATTTTGTCTCGGGCAGACTCCAAATACAGTCCTTTGACTAAACGTTGTCGTTTGATCGGCTTCATCCCTACGCGCCTAGACCGAAAAGAATCATAGGGATAATTAATTCAAAGTTACTAGCTGCCGCATATGTTATCTAACACGTCTTGAGCTCGCTGTTTTCGATCCCACTTAATTTGCTGAAACCATACCTCGAGCATACGGCGAAGATTTAAACTGGTGAGCAGTTTGGATGACGCAAGTTCTGGGTAATTTACCCGTTATCCTTTTCGGTCTAGGCGCGTAGGGATGATCCGATCAACGACAACGTTTAGTCAAAGGACTGTATCCACTCGTAATCCACTCTAAAATGTCTAATATAAAGAACTATATATTTAGACACTGATACGAGGCCAAGCCTGAGTAAATGGGTCTGTAATCAGGAGACACTGCGGTAATTTGGGACTCGAAAAAGGTCTATTTTCCCCTGTTGACATAGTTATTTATTTTACATGTTATATTTGTTTTTCTTTGAAATTTTCTTCAAAGATATTTTCCATGAAACCAGTAACAAGAGTTGGTCTGTTTTTATATACAAACGAATGGCACTTTCTTTTAACATTAGCAGAAAGTAAGCACGTTTGTTAGGCATATTTTCCAAATTTGGAAAGTCCATTAATTTAGCCACATAGCTGTAGTTCCATGATTTAAAACGAGCAGAATGCATGTATTGAGAAGACGATTGTAAAACACTATAGTGTTCTAGCGAGAACTAGCAAAGTTAAAACATGTCTCCTTTTTTTAAATAAAGTAAGAAAATGGTACTCCGGCGAGAGACATACTTGGATTGTACGAATGCTTTACTATATTAGCTGCGTATTGTAGCCTGCGTTAAATGATTATGTTAAACTCTTTACATGGTTATTTTACTGATTGAGTAAAATATGAAGTTGTTCGTAGACTGCAGGCGCTGTGATTTGGTCTCGTAATCTTAGCTTTTTCACATATACTTGGAAATTCCTTTACCTTGAGAATAATTAATGGCTTGTATTGGACCTGAAATGAAAGCAGAATATGTTATGGAGAAAACATGTCATGCGTTGAATGAAAGAGAGCACGAAAGAAAGGGGTGTTGAAGTGGCGCAGGTAAGGATGGCTTATAGGTTTCCATTTTATACAATATTTCTGACAAGAAAAGACAAAATTTGAGAAATTCTATATGGGTTCAACGTTAGGATAACAGAAATGCCCTTTGCGACCAAAGTGTTGTATTGATGGAATTCTTGTGGATTTGGAGGGAACGTCAAAGCGCGCGTTCGTCCTCCAACGTGCAAGTCTGAGACTCTCGCTACTAGACGGTGGCATGATATTAAAATAAATGATAGGGTTAGGAATACAGAAAAGAAAGCAAAAAGACGAGAACAAAATCCTAAAAAAAAACGGACAAAAGAACGAGGAAAACGAAAGCAAAACGGATGCTGAGAAGAAAACAAACATACGAAGAAAAAACAAAACAAAACAAAAAAAGACGAAAACACTGGAGAAATATAAAACAATATAAGAGAAAATCGAAACAGTGGAACATAGAATAACAAAAATAAGGAGGGAGCCAAAGAAAAAAAACAGACACACATTCAGTCAGTCAGTTAGTAAGTCAGACAGTCAGTTAGTAAGTCAGACAGTCAGGGACAAACAGACAGACAGACACAAAGATAGACATGCCATCTGAAGAGGGCGAGAATAATCCAGCAAAGAATCCAATAATGTAAATATTACCTGTTAGACGACTGTCTCATGAAGCGTGCTTCTTGCTGCTTGGATTTATGTTCATCTCGACGCTTCTGTGACTGTCTTCTTCGTCTGTATATGCGAAACTGGTTCTGAATGATAGCAGCAGCTCGACGACTCTTCTTAAACTGTTCGTGCTCTCTGTAGGCTCGGTATTGATTCTGGATTATCAAGGCTGCATTCGTCATTTTCTTGTACAAAACAAACTAGAATTAGAAGGAATCAAGGAGACTTAGATTTTTGCACGTTTAGATGGTTTGAAGGTATTATATACGTTAATGTGCTGGTGTTACCTGTTTGTATTTGCGATAATGGTTCTGTATGAGTAATGCTGCTTGCATCTCTTGGTCACGTTGCTGTCTTCGAATCTAATAAAATAAGAGGCTTAGTTAATCGGATCGCAAGTGTGGAAGGTGCAAGAGTAAGTTTAGACTGCAGAGCAGGCGTTCTTGTGGGTTTGGGGAAGAATGGGAGTTTTCAGTGCGGTTCCTGTTTCAACTACGTGCCCGCGAGAAAATTGGGACAAAAAAGGGAACATGGGTTTCAGTTCTCGCTCGTTCCAAATTTCCAAAGTTCCCCCAAAACCACAGCATTCGCCCAAATATCGCCCAAACAATAAACAGTGATTCCTTTTTTATGCAAGGACGAATTTCACTGTATGGCTGCGAAAAACTCACGGTGCAATAAAGTGATTGTGACAGTCAAGTGTACAAGGATTCCCATTAGATGAGCAATGATTTTTTTTAAATATTTGTACACTAAAATGAGGCTATCCCCGTATAAAAGAGTATATGATCAAAGAACATCATCTATTACCATCTATTATTTATACCGCGAAGTAATTGAAAGGTAATTGTTTCTACCGAGCGCTTTCCCGTTTCACACTGTCAAACGAAATCTGCTTAGATAGCTTTCTAGGTGGGTCTGCCATAAACTCGCCGGGAAGCCGAATTCATTCAAGTAGTAACTAGGGGACAAAGGGGCAGCACAGGTGAGCCTAATCTAGGTCCTTCATTAAGTAAAATTTGCAATACCTTGTAGGATCGGTATGCTTCTTGGATTATTAGTGCGGCCTGGTACAATTCTTGTTGTTCACGATCTACGAAATAACAGAAATTTAGTAAATGAATTATTAATGAGATAAGGCAAGATTCTTTTTTTTCAATTAGTGAATTACTTTCCTTCTTCCTTTCATATTGTATTTCAAAACACATCGAATATGTCCCTTATACCATACTACAATTCTTACGCGCGTTCACCATTTTCCCGCCAACTTTCCAGACATGCGTAGTGGGTGTGTGCGATGTTCGTTCTCGTACAATCTCGTACCCAGAGCCCTTATTTCTTACTGCGCATGCTCGACGAAATAATTGGGCTCCGGTTTTGTAATGGAAATTGTATTGATGTCCATCCAATAGATATTTTCGGAGTTAATTTATTTGAAAACCATCTTCAAAACCTAATTTTCCAAGCGCAAATTCACATGCTCGTTGAACATCGTCCGCCATTTTGAATTTACCTAGTCTGTCATAATGCGCATGTGCGAGAAACCCAGAATCTGGGTCTTCCGGT
>NW_022261633.1:36120-63021 GCF_009602425.1 Actinia tenebrosa
CAATTATTTCGTCGAGCATGCGCAGTAAGAAATAAGGGCTCTGGGTACGAGATTGGTTCTCGTAAAGCAACCATGAATCAAACTACCTTCCTTACCTGTAAGTGTAAGTTCAGAAAAGTTCTTCTCCAAAAGTTTTTTTGAGCTGCACAAAAATTCGTGAAACTCCTTCGTATCCGGGGGGACACCGGGAGAAGAATGCGGTGAGTTCAAGAACCCTGGCGAGCCAGGCGACAGCGAAGACTTTGATGAAGGAGTCATGGGAGAGCTTTGAGAAGATGCAGAACTTAGCGACCTTAACCGACCCCCGGATGAGCCCCATCCCCCTGGAGAAGTAAGCAGCTGGCTCTCTTCCTGTACGGGTGATAATTGTATAGGTACACGTGTAGCAATGCCTTGTAGCTGCGAATTCTCTAGGTCTGCTTGTCTCTCCGCCTCGTTAATCATTTCGTGGATTTGTACCAAGGCTTGGCTAAGTAACACACCACCATTACTCAGTTCTTCAACGTGCATTGGCGAGCATGCGCGATCTGTATACGAGTTCTCTACAGACATAGGCTGACTGTTAGGGGGTAGGGACGGGGAGTGGTACTGTGCTGTTCCGTGAGCACTTGGAGTGTTGACCGTGGATGGAGAAGAGACGTAACTCTCTGATGCATCTTCTTCGTCTTCGCTGAAAGAACCAAGGTTGAATATAGATATCCTGTTAGATGATGGAATAAAGAGATTAAACATTCTTGACCAAGGAATAGACGAAGTTTTAAGAACTGTTATTTGCAATAAATGGCTAGACCTAAATTCATCTTGGTGCAATGTTTAGCCATTGAAGCCATCTTGAATCACAAGGCATAATGGGTCGTCCAGGGGGCAAGTATACAAAGCTTTGTTACAATTACAGTACACAACAAAACAATGTGACTAGAGATGAATTTAAAAAAAAAAWAATRATRATAATAGATAGTTCCATAACTTAGAAAATTTCTCAAATTTTGTAGGGTCGTCATTTCAGCATCTTTGTTTCGTTTTGCCCCCTGGACGACCCATAATGCCTTGCGATTCAAAATAGCCGCCGTAATGATCGAAGTAGTCCATTAGGTCTATACGCGCCAGCTTGTTGGTGTGTGATAGGAGGGAAAGAGAGTTATAATCTCTATAATTGTTTCACTGTAATAGCGATACACGTTAAATTGGATCTTAGAAAGAAAGATACAGTGATGTGGAATTCTAAAGAGGTTTGCGCCTTCTTTCTCTCCCATCTCACCCCTCCCCTACAACCTTGACGTTGCTACAAGTCTTACCTTTCAGGAGACRTTCTCATATAATCCTCGATGGAATCCACAACGTCGAAATACCTTCTATCCCGAGCCACTTGTAAAGGAATGCGCCCACAAGCATCTGGTACAAAAAGGGCATTGGCATGACAACACAATAGCTCTGCTACTGCCGTCTGATGCCCCAGTGCGCATGCCCACATCAGAGGTGTACAGCTGAATTCGTCTTTTCTGGAAGGATCGATTTCTTGTCGAATCAATTCACTAGCTTCAGGGTCTTTCCATTTCGTTGCCATTTCCCTGACGAGTTTAGCGAACCCTAAGGCTGCCGCCAGGTGAAGCAGAGTCATTCCGCGATACGGCCTGCTTAAATCACTCCCGTTACTGAACCTAGCTTGGAAGAGAGTTTTACAAGTCGTCATGACTCGCTCTTCGAATGTCCTACATTGTTCTTGACCACTATTTGATTGTGGAGTATTTATATTTTGCGCTTGTGGTCCAAGTCTACTTTCTAGGCGCTCTAATCTATCAAGCAGAGCGAGCTTGAAGCGGGCGTCGTCCATTGTTAACCATTCATGGCGAGTATTTAGATCCCCCGGCGTGTCGTGCACCCGGTATTCGAACACGCATGCGTTACTAACGATAAACCCATTGCGCGCAACTTGGAGAGTGACTAGACCTGGTTCATGTGGGGGACAATAACACCGTAGAACACCCACTTGGACGAGGGTAGCTTCGACGCTACACCCATCAAAGAGGCATGTGTAGAGTACATCATATGAAGACCACTCCCCTGTTACTAAAACTTTTACACCACCCTCAGGATACGACCAGTCAGGAGAAAAATCACTTATACGAGCCGAACCGGGCATAACTGTTACCGCTGTCCCTGTAGCTGCGTCTGGGATAGAAGCTTCTACTTGATGGTTACTCATCGGTGTCTGTCGACTGTCCTCTACGCTAACTGATGGCGAGGGAGCTGGTTGACCTGTCGTTTGGAATGACGTGGCATCACTTTGGTAACCAACATTTTCCAGGCGAGAGGACTGGGATGAACCATGGTTTGACATGTCAACGTCGTTTACTGGTGTCAAGCATGTTTCACTCGCACTGACCCCTAGAGTACTTGCTAACGCCGTTGTTTCAGTCGTATTAGATTGATTGAAAGAGGATGGAGTATTTTGGGTAAGCTGCTCATTTTGTTGGCGAACTTGCCCTGGACTATCAATTCTATCATTATCTTCATGAAAGGAATCGTCTTCTTCGTTACGTGACGAGTTTTCATTAGGTACATGGTCGTCTTTTTCCGGGTGCTCAATTTGTTGTTCCAACTGCGTAATTGTGTCTCTGACTTGCATTGAATTGTCCCCAGCAGAATCAGAATTGTTGAAATAATCACCAAGAACCGAGCTGAAGTCATCGCTCCACGTTCCGTAGTCCAACTCAAAGCCATTCAATTCCGGCAATTCAAAGCTCATATCCACATGGTTTGAGTCTAGAGGGGTGCTGGTGTCACGACTGAACTGGGTGACGTCACCTGAAGTATGCATGTCATGGCTGCTCGACAGAACAGAATTAATTCTGAAAGAAGACGAGTTTTGGGTACTCTGCATGGAACTAACAGGTGCAGGTACGCGAAACGGTCCATCAAATGCACTCTCGTGGCCAGTTGAACCACTCCCAAGCTCTGAAGACAAGGACTCACACCCCGAGAAACGAGTACCTGACTCGGACAAAAGGCTCCCATAATCACTTGATGGACTGGAACTGAGCTCTGCCGATACTGAATGTGGATTGGTAGAGGAGTTGGGGTAATTGTCAGAGGATTTCCCGCCACTTGTAGAATCTTGAGCAGTAGAAATAGGGATACCATGCGATGATAAGGTTGGATCATGGCTTGCCTGCTTCAAATTAGATTCAGAAATGGTCACATGACCAGAATTGTGGAAGGAACTACTATGTGTCTGATCTAGATGTCCCTCGCCGTCTACAGGCAACGAGAAGGGTCGAAATTGAAAATCCATGGGTGAACTCGAATTATGCTCTCTTTGCTCCGTGAAACTACACATAGTATTTACCATCGCATTAGTAGCGGATGTAGCAACACAGGTAGGATTATTCAAAAACGTCGTACCATTTGAATAATTCACGTCTACAGGATTGCTCTCATTCGTTGTGGATACATTTATGGTTGATGCTGAACGAACAGTACCTGGAGTAGACGACGAGCTAAAGAACAACAGAGGCTGTGAAGCAATGCCACAAGGGCTAGCATATGTAAGACGAGTATTCGTATTAATCGTAGTCACATTAGTTCTCCCACTGTCGCTATGAAAATCACCATTCGTGGATTCACTCACGTTATAAAATTGATCTGTTCTTTGAATTTCTGACCTCAAAGGTGTGTCCTGATACCCAATAGGTACACTCAGAGTACTTGTAACAGAACTCGATCCAAGTAACCGTACATTCTCCTGATTTAAACTAACATTAGACGTTGCTGATCCAGTTGTTTTAACTGGACCATTTCTGGTGATATTACAGACTGGAGTCAATAGGACTGCGGTTGTCCTTGAAGACGACTGAGGCGTGGATTGGCCCTGTATGAAACTGACGTCTGAACACTGACGGTTGCCAAGGTTACTATGACCGGACATAAGGTTTGGTTGATTGGTTTGTATGGGTAAGTGAGTAAAAGTGGGTGATCCATTGTTAGTTCTTATCCAGAGGTATGTTGACTGAGCACAGTTTGTGAGTTCAGATAAAGTTGCACCTGTTGTTGTTGCCGTTGTTTGTGATGGCGGATCTGAAGGAGATATTGCTATTTTGAATAACTGCTTTGTATTGAATGATTTCTTTTGCTGTGATAAGCTGCCAGTTGCTGACGTTGGAGAACTTGTTTCATTTTCTTCTGTGATCTGCAAATACATCACAATAAGAAGTTTGTAAAAAATAATCGTCTTTATTCCATGTTGAGATATATAGTTACTTTTCTGTTTTGCCGGGCAGAATAAAACCTTTTAACTTGAATATAATGTTTTTCCATTGCAGACCATGTTACAGGGTCGGCGGAAGCTAAAAATGTTTGGGATGGCACTGCAAAAATCTTTGGGGGGGCACTGAAGAGTATAATTAACGCTATGTGATAATGACAATGTTTTGTTTGATTGCAGACGCATGCGCTGTAAAACAATGACTAAGAACCAAAAAATTCCGGTTCCACCGCCCCTGTGTTAATTCACCATAATATCATTTGTTTTTTTTTTGTGTTTTTTTTTTTTACAGTCTATTTTTCTGCGACACATAAATGACTCCAGGCGTTTGGAGTGGTTTGGTGTTTTGGCTACTATCAATCAACTTTACCATTCAGGTGGTGGTATACATAAACGTAGGCCCATTTTCCCATTAATTTAATTTGTTTTTAATCTTTTAAGCTATTGTTCTATGAAAAAAAAGCTTACCTCAAAATTAGGAATCAAATGCTCTGCTACTCCAGAAACTAAAGTAAAAGACAACAGCAATTTACGGTTAAAATATTAATAATAGATTGTAACTCTAGTTTAGAAATTGGGGATCACCCTAAAATTGATAGGGTCAAAACCACTAAGGTTCAAGCGTGATGTCCATATTAATAAACTTTATACTCCAAGTTAAGCCCACTAGTCTGCTAATGCTAGTATCTTTAAATTACATAATTATTTATTTTTTCCTGTCTGGTATTCTAAAAAAAATGCATTGATTGGCTGCGTGAGGGGGCAGTATTTTCTATATCTGTTTGGGTTTGGTACCCTGGCATATGGCTTACATCATCCATGCATGAGCATCAGGTAACAGATTGTTATCCCAAGAAGACGAAAGACCTAACAGCCTCAGTCTGTATATTCACGCACCGTTTTGTCATATGCAGACCTCCTGGCTGGTAAATAACCTCTTGACTACTGTATATCTTTCAATTTTTTTTGTCAGTTAAAAGTGCCCCCCTCCCCCATCAGTTACAAGCCCCTCTCACATATACCACATTTATTGTATTGGTAAAACATAAAAGATTCATTTATAAATATAAATAACATTATTATTTTTTATTATTTTTATTATATAATAATAATACTAATTATTATTATTATTATTATTATTATCATTATTATTATTATTAGATGTTTTAGACTTACATATTGACTTGATTTGACAAGATATGTTAGATTTCTTCTGTTCACGAGCAAAAGTAACCTGCTCTGTCAAATCTTCTTCTATCAGGTTCAAATAATGTACCAGGACAATATCAGGGTTCTAGTGGAGGAAGAAAAAAATAACAAGATTGAAGAGATAAGCTCAAATATAAGGAGGCATTCCTTCTGTTTTAAAAGAATAAAATTCATTTTAACGCCATATCAGATCATCTATTCTGGACATGTATAGATAATCTGATTAGATGTTCAGGAACCAATCATTATCAGAACTAAAGATAACTTGATGTGTGTTTTGGGGGTTGGGGATTGACTGGTTATATTGATCAGTCATCTAGTCTCCAGCCATTAAGTAGTGATTATTCTTATGTAGTCCTGAGTCAAATATCCAATGGAGGAAGAGAGATGGAAAGATGGGGAAAAAACAGGAGCCACAATAAAACAATAGGCCCTTTGCAGTTCAATAATCACGTGGTGATTGATTCACTGAGAGCAAATGAATGTACATCTTGATTCCCATGAGTGAAACATACTGGTGAGCAAACACACTTTCTACAATCTGCTTCGAGAGATTGTATTAAAACTGCATTTTGTAACACACTGGTTACACATCGTTTCATTCAGTTCTTTACAAGTAGCTAAAAAGAATCACTAATTTAAAATAAAAACAAAAATTTTGCTCACCAGTACAGACATGTGACCGTTAACTGCAAAGGGCCTATTGTCCTGTTAAACAAGTTCTTAATATTGGCATTTGTCTAGAAATCACTGTGTAAGTTTAACCATCCCCAGTGTAAGCCATCCCCAGTGTAGGCCATCTGTCATCACCTGCATGTACTCCCCAATATTCAGCTTTTTAACCTGTATTAATGACCAGCTACCTCAATCTACTGTATCTTACCTGCAGCAACCAGTATATACGACGATGAAATGTTGGGATAATAGCAGAGTGAGTGTATAAGACATTTAGACACTACAGAAAAAAAAGACAATTTAAAAACAACAATGATAACAACTGCATTTTAAGACCAAAAGTAATACATCAAACATGTCAAAATTGGGCTGCATTTGTCCCCAGTCCTCCCACTCAATATGAAACTTGGCAATGTGATGTCATGTGATGTCAAAGCAACTTGATCTGGGGGACAAAATAAAAGAATTCCAATCTCCTGAGTATTGGAAACTATTAATTTGTCCTCCAGATTGAGCTTCATTCCAACGTGCTGCAAGGGGCTATATGGATACTACTCAACAAAGAACCATATTCTCAAGAGAATGACTTTTGGTCTGAAACTGGAAAACATTAATTACCAACTAGAGAGGTCTATTACGAGTGCAAACATCTTCAAACTACATTTCTGAAGTTTTCCATATTCTGCAAATTCAAACAATCCAAAGGCTTGTTGTGAACATGTTTTTTGACTGTTACAGTCAAGAATTTCAAAGGTAAATATATATATGTTATTTGCCAGCCAGGAGGTCCAGATAGGGAAAATCTGTGCCAGAGGTCTTGAATATACGGACCGTTAGGCCAAGGTCCATTTTCAAGACCGAGGGCACAGTTTTTCCCTATCTGGACCGACTATAGGTTGGTAAGTAACTTTTTTTCCCCGTATATTTTTCACTTGTTTTTGTAATTTTTTTGTTTTGTTGTTTAGCGGCAAAGGATACTGGACCGCCAGCCTGGGCAGACACTGACAAAATACCGCTTGCTCAAACAGCCAATCAGAACGCCAATTTTTTAGGATACCCGACTGGAAAAAAATAAATACTGATTATTTTTAATAAATGGCAGCGAAAAACCAAAATACCAAGTTCGCAGATATGGAAAACTGCAGTAATGCTAACATTTGCCAACATGCTGGTTAATAGTTGTTCTTTACAAAAACTATACACTTCAACAACATACATTGACTCCATAAACTTTTAGTTTACAGTGGTCCTCCCTTATATATGAGCTTGAACTTGTTCTCTTTTTCCACGTGTATCCATCTTTACGGTAATCCTGATACAGTACAAAAGAATATGAACAACTACAGTACACATTGAGTGGGCTACCTGTGTTGTAGAGTGAATGACAGCTGTCTAACCGCTGCATTAAATTTAGTGCAATCAAAAGGATGATAGGCTTATAACTCTTGAGATCTCAACACAAAGACTTTTTTTTATATATAAATTGTCATTTCAGGACATAACAACATACCACACTAATTAACAATAATTTAATAAATGCAATAATGATTATCAGCAATACTTATCCAACTATTCAAGTTAGAGTACAAATAACCAGGAGAAAGCCTGGAGAAGTACAAATATCTTGTGAATATCCTCTAGGTTATTTTGTACAGTAGAAAAACAGATTTGAAAAAAAAACAAATGAGTATAAGCCCAGAGCTTATGACTGGGATTTCATGGTATTTCAATACTGACATGTATCAAGGGTTTTTTAACACCCTGTGGGTTTAAATAATGCTGAAAGGTTATCAAGAGCTCTATGAAACTAATTCAAAAATCGTAACAAACCTTGACTTTTTGTTTATTGAACAAAAACATTGAACCATTTGGAGGTCTGAAAAATAATTTTCAAAAAGAAAAATATATAAATAATATGCAAATATATATACCATTGATTTCATCTTTACAGCAACACAGAATAACATAAGCTCTGAAAGTCATGCTTGAGGCTTTTTGGCTGATTCTCAAACAATATTGAACACTAACTTATTAATTATCATAAATTATAAGGTACATTTTTTTATATTCTTGTTCATAACAACTTTTTAGCATTAAACTGCTACATCTTAACCGCATTATGAATATAAACCTGTATATTTATCAATCTTTCTTTATTTTAACTTCAGTTAGGGAAGTTTCGTTTTTCATTGGGAGGGTGGGAGAGTGAGAAGGAGGAGGGTGGAAGGGTGTGAGGAGGGAGGGAGGGCTTGGGCTTCAGAGGGGAGGGTCATTGGTAAACAATTTTGCTTTTTTGGAGGGACGAACATTTTTATTTTGATGAAAGCTTTTCCTTGTTGAAAAATGGCCTTACTCCATTAGAATTGCAAGGTTTGCAGCAATAATATCAATTTGAAGCAATATCATACAATATGAAGAGCCTACTTGTAAAAATTACAGAGTTTGTATGGAAGAAAATTGGAATTTCCAGGGGATAGGGGGTGTCTTAAAGAATTCCTCCGTGAGGGGGGTATGGATAATTTTTGGAACTACACATTAATTATTCATAATTTGATTATATATATATATATATTTTATAATAAGGCAAATGAATTTTTGAAAAATTTTAGTTGAAGTTATGTCTAACTGTTTTGCATTTGAAGTTTTTACCTGCTTGTGACTTGTTTTGAGAACCATGACTCATGCTTGTCAAAGCTAATAAGTACAGACAACACCTCCTGAAAAAATGGATACAATATTGAGCCTAATTAATCCACCAATAAGAAAGAAGATACTTATGAGCTTATGAAAGGGACTTTTAGCTCAATAGTGTATGAGTAAATTGAGATGGATAGGAAGCCAATGTTTTTGATAAGAGATTATCTGTGGCTTTTATATTATTAAAGTTTTTATATTAGTAAAGGATCGAATCTCGTAGATATAGGAATTATATTGATAAATTTATATACAGAATATGTTAATTTGAAATGGTGAAATGAAAAGATTTCAATGTTGTCAAGTGGTGTGATATATATATAGCTTTTCATGTGAATGTTAAATATACAATAAGCTTTGTAGCTAGGATATAGTAATAACAATAAAATAAACATTCAATGGAAAATATTTATAACAATAAAAATACTCTTCCTATCAAGAACACTATTTTATGAAACTCATGCAAACAGTTTTAATCCTAAGAAATGCAAAACTACTTTAAACACACTGGTTATTCAATACCAATGGCAAAAAACATACATATATTATTGATAAAGCCTTACTGTTTTCAAATTTTAATGAGACCTGTTTGACAAAATAGAGAACAATTTTCATTTTTCAATTAAAACTTATTATTTCAAGATAAAACCACATCTTCTGGCATTATTCAAAATGGTGCTAAAATTCAACCTCATTATTGGACTTTTTTGATTGAAACTCAAAAATGACTGTAACTTAGAAAATAACCAAAAAACAAAATCAGGTAGTGGAATTATTCACATCCCAAAATTTCGTAACCAAGAATTTGAAATACTTACAAAAGGTTTATTTTTGGTTATTATAGTATTTGAATGAGATCTCTTAAAAATTTTAAGAGATCTTATTTCTCATCCCTCTTGTTTAATAATTCAAATGCTTAAGATTTTGAGGAATTCTCTATTTCTTCATTATCTTATTTGCTAGTAAAATACTTAATAATTAAAAATCTTAACCAAAGAAATAATTTCCTTGGGAATAATTAAGGTGAAGACAATATCAGAGTAACTAAAATTTGTGACAAACAAAATAAAGAATATATATAATATTTTGGCATTTTTCTCTCTATGATTATTGTAGAATTTAGTTATCAGGATAACTTCCTCAAAGGTTATAGATTAGGCAAACTTCTTGTCTAGTACATGAGAAGGATAGCCTTGGTGTATCGTCCAAGTAATCTAAAACAGGTGTATGTAAGAGATTCCAGTTTTCATAGAATCAAAACAAAGATTTTTCGGTGTTTTCAGCTTGACAAGACTTCGATAAAAAACTATGAATTTATGATTTTATTCAAAGCTGATGTCAAGTCTGACAAACTGCAATGCAAGCAGGGTCAAATGAAGCAGTCAAGACAAGAAATAATAAGAAAATATGGAAGTATTTGCACATACGTGAACACCTGTAAGTAAGTTAAGTTTGCTCACTGGCTCGTGAAAAAAAACCATACATTGCGAAACAAAGATAACAGAATGCAAAACCATTGAAGGAATTTTTCAGATAAAAACACTAGGCCTAGAACGAGAGCAGATTGTACGAGACTAGTGGTTTTGTTATCGCTTACTCCRCTGTCAGAAGTGAGTACTCGAGAACAAACAGGAAACACGAGTTTACGTCTCTGAGTCGTCAATAATATTGCTCGACGTACTTCAACTGCAACTCACCTCACTAGAGTTCCATTTTAGCTTCTGAGAGGAAAACTCCTCTGCTTTCTTGATGTTGGAGAACTTGGCTGGTAGCACTATTTGAGCGTCCGTTTGGTTCGTAGAAAGCGAGGCAGGTTTTTCACCGGCGATCGCTGTCATGCCAAGATTGCCAAGGAGTTGAGTCCAACCAAACACCATTGAATGACATGYAGAACAGCCGCAAACGAGAGATACTCCAACAAGGCATAGCCTGCCTTGTACTCATGCTAAGACAGGTACATTTATCGAATTTTGGCTGGATAGAAGCAAAGGGTAAATAGAAAATGCAGCGTATGAGTTCAGTAGTTTACTCTGTTTTCACCTGCCGCCATTTTGGAAGCAAACATACATGACGTCACGCCCGCAATTCTACCTCCCTGCGGCAACGCCTCTAGATAAAAATAAGACAGGAACGAAAGGAATGGAGAACTTGGAACGAATTTACTTTGAAAATGAACTAAAAACCTTTCAAATACAAAGAAAACTCATAAAACTTACTTTAAAACTAGAAATCGCTCATATTTGTATATATTTAATTTCCGGGAAGACAAAACCCACGCAACAAATTCTAGAGAGTTCTATCATCAGTCCGGGATTAATTCGTTTTTATCATGTAAACATACTTTCCTAGTCAAGTTGAAAAAGGAATTAAAAGATTTATGCCAATCTATATCTGCTTATTGCTATAGTACCAAGCTGAAATACGAATACACTTGTATTTACCTAGAAACAGCAACGTTGTCTTGTCAACTACTTTCCTTCACGGTGTACGCAGTGAAACGTAACTACCGGCGAGTAGCTTCGATTCGTGAAAGAAGTTTTTCAAAGACGCTATAAAAAACTAATGCTCAATGCGAGTCATTCTTATTTAAATACGTGGATGTTATCAATAATTTGTGTCATTGAATTCTTAAAATAATACGTTTTTTTTCCATTGTTTAATATTTTTTGTCAAAACGAAAGCAAATAAGTACTTTACCGGTTGCGCCAGACCACAAAGAGCGATTACCATTCTATTATGTGRTGAAAAGGGTTGACATTGGTAACAAGAAAGTCTTAAATTCGGTATAGTTTTGTGCCTATACAAACCAAAMGTAGCCCAAGGTGATTTCCTAGCACGTAGATTAAGAAAATTTTAGATCGGACTACGATCTCAATTTGATATTTTGATATTCATATAATAATATTAATTTTGAGACTATTTTCTTCTCCTGAATATGAAGAATTTTGATAATAATCGATTCTGTCACCAAGGGGGTAAAGTGGAGAAAGGTTGAATCGTCGAGTAATAAGGTAATAACTCATAGCGAATTCACGCACGGTGAGAGGAAGTTTAATTGATAATATTAAAGCCGCGATTTACAGGAAGAAAGATCTCGACTCTTGCTGAGATACTCACCACAAGACAGGCTATATATAACCTTTCTGTTTTAGTCACAGCATATATGATATACATGAAAAGTGATACAAAAGGTTATATTAACTGTGAGATCGGTAGGACATGAAATATCAAAGACTGTAATGTTAGGCGGATATTGCAAATCTATAAAGTAGTGAAAAAATCGCAAAAGTTCGAAAAAAGGGAAATGAAATGCATGAAGAACTATGACGATAATAAATGAGCACACTAGGTGGACCGATTTAGGTGAGGTGAGGAGGACACGTGACTAAAGGGTGCCAATGTGGTTAGAAGTTAACTGACAATAAGCCTGAAGCGAGATGACGTTTTACCCCCGTCTCTAGACCATAATCCTTTTCACACTGCTTTTGTTCTTTAATTATTGTTCCTGTATTCTCTAAGGAATTAAAAATTTGAATATGAAAGAATTTTAAAAACTATTATGGTATAGCCGTTTGGGGGTAAAACGTCATCTCGCTTCAGGCTTATTGGGCAAAAAAATAGTATAGTAGTAATAAATTATGCATTTGATATTTTCTCTTATTCTCTTTATTTCAAAAAATACTAGTTAACTGAAAACAATCTAAAATTAGTAGCTAAATTTAACTGATATTAAATCATTTTGGTTAATATCATGGCCAGCGCTCGTAAAATTAGTTACAGTGAACTGATATTCAGTCGTAAAAATAGTAGTCAATTGACAATTGGGTACCCCCATTGGCACAGTCTGACTAGTCACCCGCTAGTCACCCGCTAGTCACCCCCCTTATTTGCACAAATATAAAAACATTGTTTATAACTGGAAACATTTATCTGGATAAACTTTAATTCGGCGCGGTTTTCTAGAGGATGTCGAATTTAATTTTTAACAATTTCCTGTCAGGGGCCTAGCGAGTTGGTAGGGAGGCGAGGGAGGGGGGGGGGGGGGGGGGGGGGGGTGCGAGGAGAGCAATGTACCATTTTCCCGCCAAATCCAAAGGAATGCTCAGACCAAAAAGGATATACGAGCAAGAAGCCCCTCAAAGCTGCAGCAGGTGATGAGAATTGTCGTTTTACTTTGGATTAGAATTTAGAGATTTAGACTTGCTTTTTTACAGGACAAATTTTACAACTTTAAAAAAGTAAA
The DNA here is from genome assembly GCF_009602425.1 of Actinia tenebrosa. The sequence continues at coordinate 49,203 of NW_022261633.1, forward strand.
ACAATTCAACCTCAATTTTGCAGGTCCCAAATATGCACGGCTGGGCATATAAAATTAAGTATGGATAGCACAATTCCGTGTGAGGAACGCCTAAACGAAAAAAATTTTGGACGTGAAAAATTCGTCGAGTAACGAGTAACACAGCAAAATCATTATCATCCTTCATACCTGTGTGGCACGTAGGGCTGACACCATGGACTTCATGTTATCGTTTGTATTAGTTTACAAGCAATAAATAATATGTGATGGAGCTGCTTGACCCATGCACGTTGCCAGAGCCCTGTTAGCTGGCATTAGCTGTTACCACCTCCCAAGACGAGGACGTAGGGATGGACTTTAGTTTCGAGTTCTCTTTCCTCAGTCTTAGTCTCGTTTGTGTGTTATAATATTCGGCTATTCAACGAAAACCCGTGGCATTTTAATCCGTAGTGCATACATTCTTTACTATAAAATGGACCTTAATGAAACAAAAGTACACATTTGTACACAATCGAGGCTAAGACTGAGCAAAGGCGAACTCTAAATGGGAGTATTAAGTTTATTACCATAAATATGTTACCAAACTGAATATATATAAAACATGATTACCCTTACCTACCATCTATTTCRCTCCGGCCTGCTCTCAGTCTGACCTCTAGCTCAGCTGGTAGAGCATCGGTAGTACAATTCCGAAGGTCGTGGGTTCGATTCCCAGCGAGGTCGGAAATTAATTTTTCCGAATTTAATTCCAAGGTCTTTCCCAAGCACTACAACTTAGGGCTTTCGCCCGGAATAACCTCGTTCCCAAGCACTATAACTTATCTATATTTCTATATCTTCATATATATAAACATTGCAAATTGAGACTAGAGAAAGGCGTAGTCTCGCTATATACGTACTTTTTAATGAGATAATTTTCTCTTATAAACAAGATACTCTAGTATAATTCTTTTACTGGCATTCTATTTATGAGCTCTCTTAATCTTATCTTTTGTTTTTCCCCCTTTTTCTCCCCCCTCCTCTTTTTGTATTTTACTATTACCTTTTCAGTGACTGACCTAAAAAAATGTAAATTTTCAAATTTTCAGCTAATTTGCTTCAATCAGTTTATCTGTAGCAATTAGCTTGTGCTTTTAACTAGGTAAATGTCTTGAACTTTATGTATTGTTGTAAATTATGGCACTAAATAAAAAGTTGAGTTGAGTTGAGTACTTTGAGTTTTTATTCCTCGAAGTTTTGAAATTTGGATCTGTTTGCGAATGAACTCATCAACCAGTTACATCTTGTTTGCTATGATTTATTTACAAAGTATCTAAGCTGCAAAATGTTTTACGTTCTTTTGAACGAAGTGAACTAAGTACTGAGTGTTATTGCACTTGTAATCCAGGTCGATTTATTTCTCCAGGCGCCGGAGATAGTGAAGCTTCTAGCAAAAGTTGCTAGCTTCCAACATAGTTAATAGAGGGGAATGGTTATGAAACCTATTGTTATCAGGTCTTTGTTCGCTTGTGAGGTTGAACCGGTCTTGACCGTGCAATATGTTTGATTTATGCTCATCCGAAATTGCAAAATAAGTAAACATACACTTTGTCTATGGGATTGTTGTAAGGAATATTCAAATATCTCTTTAAAATCTTTGAGTATATTTTGAACTAGCTGCCAAAAGAAAGATTTTGGTCTGTTCACTCAGCCATTGCCAACAATGGTAAAACAAGGTAAAACAAAGGATTATATTGTGCACGGTCACGCTTGAAAAAAGTGAACAATAACCTATAACAATAGAGTTTCCTAACCATTCCCCTCTATTAACTATGCTTCCAATCATGCAACAGGATTGGACACTGGCCAAGAGATTATGGAGTACCGTTCGCTGGAGGATATCAGACCACCGCCCCTATTGCAGACGGCCTGGCTTCTGTTAGAGATGCAGGAACAGCAAGACAAACCCAGCACGCCAAGACAAACCCAATAACAACTCTTTGAGGACATTATTAAGGTAGAAGGCTCGAGATACAGTTTATAGAGTCACCAGGTTGTGGCAATCTTATATGATAAAGATGATCATTGATAATTATGGCTCTGCGCGATGCAACCTTTCTGAGAGCTTCGAATAGGACGTTCGCATGATGGCGTCACTGACATCTACTACCAGACTCCTTTGCACACTATCTTTTGTTCAGATATTTAGCACCATTGTCTTGTAGTTACAATAAACTGTAAAAAGAGAGGGGTGGTGTTACCCGATACCCACCACCTCTGGAAGTGAAATCTTAGATATTGTCGCCAAATATCTCCAAAACTAAAAGCCAAATCACAGAAATAAATGGACTGTCTGTTTGCTTGTATGCTAAAACATATTTGCGTATAGAAATTGCCACTACAGACCCCCAGTATCGAGCATTTGAACAGGTCTCTCAGGGGGGAGGGGGTATGTACCGGTACCCACCATTTTAATTCATAAAATCGGCTCTCTATTTTGGATCACTGTTTTGACCTCGCCACTTAACTCGAACTATACATCAGGGGCGTAGCCAGGATTTTTCCGAAGGGGAGCCCCTTGGATAAGTCGATGCTGTTATCCAATAAATTTATCCACTGCATAAGATTTATCCGTCAGATAGCGCTATTCACCCTTTGTACAGCCAAGCCAAGGTTTTCTCTCTCAAAACCTCTTACCTTGGATTACAGCATGACTTACACTACAAGTCAAAAGTTATTAGGAATAAAGAGATTTGGATCCTGTTTTAGCCGTAATTTATGGTTCCGACTTAGACAATAGGAAAAATCTTGATGTCCCACCAAAGACTTGACAGTATTCGCACCAGTCCCTTTCGATGCGAGTATAAATACTAGTGCCCCCATCGGTCACTCTCACTCTTCACACCAGTAGCCGTTATCTTCGCAMTTCAAGTGGCTCATTGGATAGCAGCTCTCGAATGTACTCTCTCCTGGCTGAGAACGAAGAACGAGTTCCCGTTCACAATGTTACTCAAGCTCAGGCCTTGCTACAAGGTGGACAACCTGAACCGCTAGACCTGGCTCCTGTCGCTGGTGCTGACCCGATCAACAACAACTCGAGGTTAAGTTCTATCTAGTTCTAAGACCTTCTAGGTCCCCACGTGTTTTAATTTACCTAATGTCGGTTGCCTTAAGTTGCCTCACAATATGTTTTGCTGAGTATTTTTTTCTCATATTCACCCGCCAATTTCGGTTTATTTAGTTTGCTTTCATGGTACTATAACATAAGTGAAGTTGCCTCGCACAATATTTCTTAGCGTTTTCTTCATATTATCCTCAACTTCGGTTTGAGTTCTTCTTGCAGTAATTTTCGATGTAGTTTGGCCTCGTCAGTATTTTGAGTGCTTTGTTTTACATTCGCCTCAACTTCAGTTGAGTGATTTTCGCGGAAAATTTAAATTGTTGCCTCGCAAGTGATTTTGCTCGAGTGCTTTGTTTTATATTTGCCTCGACTTCAGTTGTTGAGTGCTTCTCGCAGAAAATTAGATGAAGTTTCGCACATTATTTTGCTCGAGTGTTTTGTTCTATATTCGCCTCAGCTTCGGTTGAGTGCTTTTTGCGGTTATATTAAAATCGCAAATGATTTTACTTGAGTGCTTTGTGCGAGATCATGACGTAACAGACTATGAACTTAATTTGCATATTCGCACGTGTAAATCGAGAGAGAGAGAGAGAGAGAAAAAGAGGGAAGAATAGTAAGTCGAGACGGATAGTTTGTGTTAACATAAATAAATAAATCACTTTTTATTTAAGTGTTTAGTCGTTCTAGTGCTTTCGCACTAATTGGGGACACTTTTCACTCACACGCACTACCACTACATTTAATATTCTATGCACACAACGCTCAACTCACATGTTGATTTTTATGCATGTAAAGAAAAGAATCGAAAATACAACACAGCTAAGTCGAATGCTGCTTAGTTTATTCAAGGAAACAAAGATAAAGAAAGAATCGAAAATACAACATGCTTTGCTAAATTTCGCTCATGCATGACTTGTATTTGCTTCGTCCTTTAATTGTTGAGTGTTTCTCTTTGTTCAAAACTTCGGTTTCTCGAGGTCCTTTATAATGCATGAATTCTAATTTGCCTGGTATATTTTGCTGCTGATTTATTTCTCTTTGACTATAATTCAATAATGGTGTTGCTAGATATACAGCGTGTTGTTTTAACTTCGCGAAAGTGCTCATTTTCGTTCACTGTTGGTAGTTCAGTCGTGTTTTTGTTTAGTTGGTATGCGACAACCGTTTCGTTTCTCTTTAGCGCACACATGCATTGCGGTCTGGTTCGTTTTCCTGGTCTTCGGATTTAACTTGCTGCCCATACGTTTTTTATTATGAAATGTTGATTTTCTTCGCTCTTTAGAATGGTCGGGCTCTCTTCTAATCCACATGTTGGTTAGCGGATTTCATGCTGTCGGTGTGCCCCTTRGGTTGTTTTGGGCTCTTCCCTTTTGTTCTCCCATCTTCAGCTTTTCCATGGCAGTTTGAAAGGGAATCTAAGGCCTAGGGCAAACGTCGAACTTTCCATGCACTGAACTCATCAAAAGCATTGGATATCATGTGATAATGAGGCGGCATTCTTTGATGTAATTAAGTTCGGTGCATGGAAAGTTCGACGTTTGCCCTAGACCTTATTCTCTGTCGGTCTACTGACATTCAGGCTGCAAATCCCCTGGGTATTTTCCTGCCTAGCGCTCATGCCCGTTCTGTTTCCTTTTGCAGTCTCGTGTTTCTTCCAAGTCATCTTTCTCGTTCCCTGAATGAATGGGAAATTGTTGTTAAAGCTCTAGCGGGTCGTGAAACATTTTGATGGCACAGCCCTTTTGTAACCTGGGTATGGCAGCCAATAACTCTCACCTGGATTCAGTGTTCATTGACTCTGTGCTAGCTGGTCAGCGGTCCGAAGATGCCTCCAGGCTTGCGTTCCGAAAGCCTTCTCAGTTTGTCGCGGGTGAATTACACAACTTGCTGGCTCTTTCTGGAGCCCAATTGGGGAAAGTAATGTTTCATGTTGGCTGGCGGAACCTTCAGACAGCATCCTTCTACCTCAAGCTTGCCAATGTCCTGCGCCCCGGCGGTCCACTGGAAYTGCTTGCTTCGGACGACCCGTTCGTCAATTCGTCTACATCGCAGTACTCTGATTTCAATGTCCTAAAGAATTTCGTCACAGCTTTTCCTTGTTTAAAGAAACCTTAGATTCTCGCTCATCACAATTTCTTACGATAAACCACGTCACTTATACAGGGCTGTCAACCCCCGAGATATTCAAATCTGGAGAATTGATAGAGAAGGGCATGACGTCACAGCGCGTCAAAAAGCGTGCAAAAAGACGTCTTTCGCTTTGTAACATTTGATGTGAGTGGTTTATTTCTGACCAATCAGATTATCGCTTATATTACAATGGCCTGCTTGCAAGGACAGTATATGAGGAACGTTTTGATTTTGTTAGCGATGTAAAATAACACCAACGACATGAAATAATTGGAATTTTATGGTTGTGAAAGTCTAGTCTCACAAGACAAGAAATGGTGAGCTTCGGGGACTATCCGGGAGATTTGATACTCTAATCTGGAGACCGGGAGACACGGTCCAAAATCTGGAGACTCCCGGTTTATCCGGGAGAGTTGACAGCCCTGCTTATATCCAATGGGCGTTGTTCCTTTGTTAAGGTTGGGGCTTTAGAATGGGTGGTAGGTTTGGGGATTGTCTCCATATTTTCATTGGGTTTAGGGTACCGTTCCAGAAGTTGACTTGCCTTCGCGGTGTCATCTTGCCCCTTTCACCGTCGTCGTACGAAGATCGTGTTTGGTTGACCCGCCCTGTTTTACCCACACTGTTAAGTTTCCTTTTCCTTCATGTAACCGAATGCAGTCGTTGTTCACTCCCACTCTTAGTTAGACGAGTGTGAAAGGGACTGATGCAAACAGTATACTGTTCTAGCTCTTGTGGGATATAGCAACGGTAACTAAGAGGAGTCGGAACCATGAATCCACCCATCAACCGGGATGAGGGACGGCGGAACAGTTCTTAAAGTGGAGACTCCCCCAGCCCCCGTCTCCGCCGTCCATGATCAACCGGTTGTACCATATTTGATTTGTCATCAAGGGTAATGCATACGATGTCACATTTCGATTCAATTCAATTCCATATATTTTATTCACACACTTGTCTTTATAGAGTTGAATAACAAATCATAATTGTTTATATTTAAAATTTATAATAGATTTTATAGAAAGATATATAAATAATAAACATAACTATTGGTCTACCTGTGGTTCTATACCATGATACCTTGCGCGTCACATCACATGGCGTCTATCTTGCTGGCAGAATTGGTTTATGTTGCTCAAACTTGATTGTTAATAACACTGAAAACTTCAGGTATTTAAAGATATATTATGTGAAATTATAATTTTAGAAATACTTTTAATTATTTTATAGCATTGAGAGACTAATAACCCTATGTTAACCGCTACATTTTCTCTTATCAATGCTTCTTGAAAATGGCGGGCGTTTTGGGAGCTGGCGTTTGGAAGGGAAGCTTGCAAACTTATTACGAGACGGAAAAGGTCTTATTATTTTAGCCTATTGAAACTTAAGTTATTGGGCTTACTAAGTATCTAATACAGGCCAGGTTTTTCATAAATAATTGATTTTTGATGATGAATTGTGTGAGCAAAGACTTATTTTGATAAAATTTTACGACCGAAAACCATGTCCGGGCTGCCTAGGTTTTTTCTATATTCAATTTATTTTGATAGCTGAAGTTTAATATTTCTTATAACATTTTCCCGAGAGAGATATTAATAAATTACTGAAAAAGAGAATTGGGTTGCCTGCGTTTTTTTGACACCTTAGGTGTGAAATTTCACGCCTTTAACATGCAATTTGGAAAGAAAATTATATGAATATCTTTATTATCAAGTCACTTCTAGAATACACTTGTTTCAATAAAGTTAGTCACCTGAAAAAGCTACACAACTGAGACCAACAAGGATTATGGGTAGATATATTTTACATGTTTTAACTGCTTGATAACTATTCTCACTGCATACATAATTGTATGTCACGTAGGAATTTAGCAACCCCCCAATTATGTACATTGGAGTTTGTGTAGTGCGGGTGTAATGCTTTGAGACCCCTCCATGTATAAGCACCACACCCAGATCCTTGAATCATTCTGTCGGAAGGTGCCTAAGGAGAGAGAAGAAGATTCACCCCACCCACCTCCCCTGGTGGTGGTTGACAATGCATCACATGCTTTTCGCATGCTCATTGGCAGCAGTCGTGGTCACCTTCCATATCTTAATTCCCGTGGCTCGGTAATGAGTATGCAGTGAGGATAAAATACTGATGATGGACTGGAGATCTTATACCAGTTACAAGAGCATCCTCGACTGCTGCAGTTTGTGTGGAAACCTTTACTTGTTGAATACTTCCCATGATTCTCAGCGATCACTGCTTTCTAGGTTTTTGTTGACTAACTTTATTGAAATAAGTGTTTACTGAATACAATTTAAACAAATGTTGTCCAACTGACACCCACTTAAGCCACTCCAGGTGCCTTAATAGCGGGGCTAGAGTTAGACTGGTTTGAGCGTGTTTGTGATCACAAATCCATTTTAAGGATGGACCATTTGATTTTTGAGGGGGTTGGGGGTTGGCAATTCGAGCACAGCTTTAAATTGTTAAGGATTTCCACCTAGATCACATAAGAAGGGTCATGTTTTGGTGACCTGGTTGCTCCTCATTAAGAGGAAAAGTTCCTTTCCTTAAGAGAGTCGGGAATACGAAGAAATTGTAACTCATCAAACAAAGCGTTCTTGACGAACCACAATTCATGCTCCTTTTGACTCAGTAGTGGAGGGTCCTTCTGCACTACTGCACTACTGTCGGGATTGCCAATATGAACCTTGAGGTAACTTGTCGATTCTAGAATTTTTGTGAGGGAGACCCATGAGTTCAATTCTTTGCTGTAACTCTTTGCTTTTTGACAAAGCATCCAAAACTGGACATCAATGCAAAAACTGAGGGGAGAAGTCTGCTTTCCAAATATAGCATTTATTAACAAAATATTAAAACACTCATTAATAATTCATAAGCTTATGGTCCAATTGGGGCAACCATACACGTCACGTGCATGAACCTTTATACCCGATAAAGTCCTCTTCATTAGTATTAAAGTGATTTTATATAAAGACACATGTGTCTTTATATAAAGACACATGTGTCTTTATATAAAGACACATGTGATCTTTATATAAAGACCACTCGAATACTATGAGGATGACTTCATCAGGGATGAAGTATGCATCCAAGTTTAGATGAAGACATAAAGCTTCATCAAGGTCATAGTCAACCCTAATGATCTTTGACTAACGTGCCTGTCTTTGCCTTGGCACGCAATATCCAACGYGTGGGAGCTTCTATCGAATCTGGTTGCGCATGCCCATGACGTCAAATCTCTATYGAAGTATAAAAATCCATGTTCGTGACGTGTATGGTGGCTCCAGCTGAGCCAAAATCTTATAAATTGTTCATGAGTGTTTTAAGCAGTTCAAAAAACTCGTAGATCGCGTTTTATCTGGCATAAAAGCACTCGGCTACGCCTCRTGCTTTTATACCTGATAAAACACTCCTACTCGTTTTTTAAAGACTATGTAATTAACCTGAATTTACTTGATTTTTAATTAATATGTTATGAATTGAAAAAAATGATTTTAAAGATGTATTAACTGAATATGGTTAATTAATAACAATAATTTATTCACTTATTTTGTGCGCATTCCATACAATGATCATGCGCGCATTACATTAATAATAAATGTAACTATTTAACTATTTACAAATGAAATGAATAAATAAATATTAATATATACTGAAAATAAAATATGCATCTTGTGTTTATGAAGAACATCAGCAACACGAGAGGTGTAAAGGAGATAGCTCAGTCTTCCTCTGATGAAAAAGCAATGTTGTTACTGGGGATTTCATGGCTCAACGTCGTCATCTGCAGAAGGTTGTTTGAAATTTCCTGTTGTGGAAATTATCGCTTTTTAGTGGCCATTTTTCAGATTCTCTCCTACATGCAGGACACCTTTAAAACTGTGGCATTGCATGCAATTTCCCTCGATGTCCTCAGGTTTTATCATTTTATGCACAATATTAACATATCTGGACACCAGGAGAAACCGCTTGTCATTAAGTGTTCAGTACATTTGGTGTTCTTCCTTAGTTGGAACCTCAATGCTCAAAAACTTGTTTTTTCTCTGGAAGATTTCTTTTTGTTTGCGGTATTTTGCAATCCAAGTGAAATAGGGGTCATCATCTTTGTTTAACTTCGGTTATTACTTTTCAAACACAGCTTGAAAGTAGACACTATTAAACTCGGGGGTCGGGTTATTATACTATTGTCAATGGTATCTTTCCTAATTTCGTCTAGTATATACGTCACCATTTTCCATGCATCTTGTGCCTTTTGAGATATACTATTGTTATGTACTTTTCTTTGCATCAGAGGAAATAAACGAGCAATATGGTTATGAAGACCATCTCCTGTGTCAAGATCTATAAAAGACTAATTCAACCAGTCAGCAGTGCTTATATATCACTGAATTGCCATGGACTCAATTGGTGATTGTATTGAACTCTTCCTTTGCCTGTCAGCTGCTCTTTCAGCTTATTCACCTGTCCTTCAAAGGCTCGTAGTACAGCCTATCGTATAATTAAATAATCATGAGATAAGTGTTCTTACAGTTAAAGAAAAAATTAGCATTAGATGATTCCTCAGCTGGTGTGTAGCTCAGACTCACCTCTACTACTGTGGGCTGACACYGACTCACACGCACTTCATTAGATTACATTCTATATTTTGATACACACCTCTGTGAAAGTAACTGAAACATCGGTTTAGTATTTGATAAACAACATGGAGAGAAAAAACTTACTTTTTGCACAGTGGGGCTGGTTTCATTTTCTTAGTTTCCCAAGGACTCTCACTTACTAGTAACTACGTGGTCATTGAGGCCGTATTTTGTTATATTTTGAGGTTAATTAAGCGAGAAACAACGAGAATTGTGACCCCCATTTTTTATTGCATTTTGCATATTTGAAAGGTCCATGGTGCAATGAACAACTAAAGTTGGGAAAAATGACATTTCTCCTATTTCAAGAGAATCACCTTAAGAGGTTACCTTCAAAGACATTGTGTAAGTTGAGTTGGCTATCAAGCACAGAGTAGGTGCTGTCTGATGAAATTATTAGAACAGCAGTTTCTTCATCAACTCTGATGTGGGTGCTTGATCCTAGAACCAATAATGGTGGGTTGGAACCTGGCTGCAAGCCATAAAGCTTAAAAATAAGGAAATAAATTGATTCTGAATATGTATGTATCTCAGGCCTTTGTGTTATGTCCATAACTTTTTTGATGTCATCCTGTTCAAAATTTCACTTTGGCACGACATATCTCACCATGTGATATAAAGTTTCCCTATAAATCACAACCAAGGTTTTAAGGACCTTCATGGCATTGTTCGCGCACATCCTAGAAATGTTGCATGCACTCTAAGACAAAATTATCTACTATACTAAAGAAGTTCAAGCTCAGGACATCAGGGTGGCTTTAACGGGAAGATGTTGGGAGGCCAATTTTTCAACAAAAGAGTCTGTAAATTTTGGACTGTGGAGACGCCATTTTGTGTTTGGTTTGCTGCATGTGGCCTCGTTGTCCTGTTAAGATTCGTGACGTCAAAAGCAATATGGCTGTCGTGTGACAAAAGCGAATGTTTTATAAATTAGTGAAACACACTTCTTTTTTATAGCTTCTGATTCCTCCAACATTTAATCTAAATCTTTAATCCGCAAAGGTTGCCCATCACTACAGATATACGATAATGTAAATCATGATCACGAAAAAAGAAAAACAAAGATAATGCTGTAGTAATAAAAAATAATACAATAATTACAATAATTAAAACAGATCTTGATGAAAAAAGATAATACTGGTAATCATTGTAATCATAGTAATTAGAATCAATAATTATAAATAGACTAAGGATCTTTTCTGAAGATACTGATTTCTCTTACTTTGGTAACAAAACAGAAGAAGTATTTGAAGGTTTTCCTGGTCTATCTTTGAATGACACTGGCGGTGCTATGCTCTTTGCATATAGTTGGCCAGGTCCTTGTTGGAAGGATAGAACCGACACCTTGTTTTTGAGGGAGGYTTACGTGTAGTAAACAACTCTTCATTTCGGTCACGTTTCTCGCTCGTATTGTCAGTTCCTGTATTTTTCCGATATTTCGTGGATTGACTGATTCCCTGATGCCAGCTGCCTAGAAGTTGAGTTGCATGTTGCATGTTCTTCATTAACGTTCAAAGTGTGAGTATAAATAACAATTGTGTGAAATCATTGAAGAATAGCATTTCAAAGGCATACAACTTTCAAGTAGGTTTCTATTAGGAAATTCCAAAACTTTTGCCTTTGAACGATACTGGTGAATTCTGAGGTCGTTACACTTGACTGACTTGACTTACCTTCCAGAGAGCTTCCATACAGCTTCTCTTTCTTAAACACAATCAATCTACTGCATGTTTCTTCTTCGTAATCTTGCAGTGTCTGCAGTACAGCCGCATTACTTAAAACATAACCTTTGAAAGGTCAATCCCAAGAGCACATGCTCTAAAGCATGATCCTTGTAGCTCGTTTCTGGATTTGTTAAAGTTTGTCAGATAGAACATTGGTCAATGAAGAGTGCCACACAGGATGCGTATTCAACAAGAGGTCATCCAAAACAGCAGTATACAGAACAGGGAAGAACACAAAGTAATAATCAAAAATATTCAATCTGAAAATGGATCAAAATACAAAACGAGCATTTATTTTTAGCAAAAAAAAATTAACAAACCTGCCATCTTGACCTTGTATTCAAAACACGTGGATCAGTCATTCCTAGGTGTCGACTGCTGACTTRACAGGCTAACCGTCCCATTTGCCATTCCCGGTAGGGTGTGACCATCTTTGTGTGTTTTGCCCTTCACATGCTACTTTAGATCTATTGCTGCAAGTATATTAGTAAATGGTTTGCATATCTGTCATCTCAATCATGCACGTGAAAATTGAAGTCACCAATTAACAGAATATGTCCTGGATGCTCAGCCAGTACTTGCTCCAATAACCGTTAAAACTCTTCATAAAATAAGGCATAGTTAGATTCAGGTGGCCGATAAATTATTAGGATTCTTAAGTAAACACAGCCTCGGACCCGTACATCCATGAGCTCAAAGGTCTCTAAAGACTGATAAATTGTGCTGTTGATCTCAAGTCGGTCTTTATACAGTGATGAGGGTTGTAAAGAAACAGATATCCAGCAGGACACAGGGTTCCCATTTCTACAGCATCAGAGTGCCCGCCAAGGAACCAGGTTTCAGTTAATGCTAGCACATCAATATCATTTTCGATGGTAAAGTCCTTAATCATCATTAATTTTTTCTTAGCTGATCTAACAATCAGGTGAGAGAGACGTTAACATACTCCCCTTTCCACTCTAACATTGTTGTTAACACGTTGAACTGGGACAAGGGTATTAGCAACGCACGATCAATTGTTCTGTGATCTGCATGGTGTGTTGCATAGCCATACGGGAATTTGTAGATAAGAGTGATTAGACTGCTGTTTAAGGCCGTTGGAACGGATGGTTATGCAATTAGACAAATTATGTTGGCAAAGAGTAGAATGTTGCACATGTCGGCGAGTAGTTGACCTGACCATAATTCTACCATTAACAGACTCTGGACCGATTAGTGCGTAAACATCGCCACTAAGCTGGATTGAGAGAGGCATATAGTTAAATGTAGCATCAGAGTTAACATAATAGGAGATGCAGCATGCAAACCATTTCTTCTTCTTTAGTAGTAATTTTGGCACTTCATTTATAATAATGGGACAAACAAAATTAAGCTCCACTATTGTTATTATCAGTAATGATTATCCATTATCATTGTTATTATCCATTGTCCAAGGGGCATCCCCACGAATGACATCACATACATCGATATGCAAATTTTAAGACTTTTGGAAGTGAAGGAAGGCCAAAAAGAAAAATCGCTTCTCCTCGATGACAAGGACCACATTTGCATAGAACATGAAGCATTCCACCATCCATAGCTTTGTCCAGGCTTTCTTCTTTGTCCATGTTTATTCAATGGAATACTGAAGCGTTCTACTTGTACGTGTAAAGTATATTTAGCATAGATAGCTGACTATAACCTATGATTTCTTTCTTTCTTTTATTTACCTTTTCATCATTACTATATGATTTCTTTCCTTTTGTCAGATCTTCTTTACACTATTAACTTGTTTACTTCGGTGAATATTCTAAAGCAGAATAGAAACGACTTCAGACATTATAGTTTGAAATGTGAAGAGAAGGAGGACAAGAACAAGTACCAGACGCTTGCTTCGCTTTCGATAATTCTCTCCTTCATCCATGTTTATTCAATGGAATATTGAAGTTTTCAAAATACTGTTAACTTGTTTCCTTTAGTGAATATTCTAAAGCAGAATAGAAACGACTTCAGACTTTATAGTTTGAAATTCGAAGAGAAGGAGGACAAGAACGAGTACCAGACGCTTGCTGCGCTTTTGATAATGCTCTTCCTTAAATGGTCAACTCTGTCATTCGAAATTTTGCAGCTTTTTTCCACTTCTCCTTTAAATTCTTAGACTCAGACACTAGTAAACCGTCCCAACCAGGTAACCTGGTCTACCCTGACACTTCGGCCATGTTTATTCAAAGCAATACTGAAGCGTTCAACATAGT
>NW_022261633.1:66155-83802 GCF_009602425.1 Actinia tenebrosa
TTCGTCCATGTTTATTCAATGGAATATTGATGCGTTCAACATACTCTTAACTTGTTTACTTCAGTAAATATTCTAAAGCAGAATAAAAACGACTTCAGACTTTATAGTTTGCAATTCGAAGAGAAGGAGGACAAGAACGAGTACCAGACGCTTGCTGCTCTTTCAATAATGCTCTTCCTTAAATGGTCAACACTGTCATTGGAAATTTTGCAGCTTATTTCCACTTCTTCTTTAAATTCTTAAACTCAGAYAATAGTAAACCGTCCCAACCAGGTAACGTGGTCTACCCTGGCACTTCGGCCATGTTTATTCAAAGCCATACTGAAGCGTTCAACATAGTMCGTATTAAGTATATGTAGCATGTATAGCATGCTGACTATGACATCTGATTTCTTTCCTTTTTTCAGATCTTGTTTACACTGTTAACTTGTTTACTTCAGTGAACATTCTAAAGCAGAATAGAAAAGACTTGAGACATTATAGTTTGAAATGCGAGGAGAAGGAGGACAAGAACGAGTACCAGACGCATGCTTCGCTTTCGATAATTCTCTCCTTCGTGCATGTTTATTCAATGGAATATCGAAGCGTTCAACATAATGTTTACTTGTTTACTTCAGTGAATATTCTAAAGCAAAGTAGAAACAACTTCAGACTTTATAGTTTGAAATACGAAGAGAAGGAGGACAAGAACGAGTACCAGATGCTTGTTTCGCTTTCGATAATGCTCTTCTTTGTGCGTGTTTATTCAATGGAATATTGAAACGTTCAACATATTGTTAACTTCTTTACTTCAGTGAATATTCTAAAGCAGAATAGAAATGACTTCAGACTTTATAGTTTGAAATGTGAAGAGAAGGAGGACAAGAACGAGTACCAGACGCTTGCTTCGCTTTCGATAATTCTCTTCTTCGTGCATGTTTATTCAATGGAATATTGAAACGTTCAACATACTGTTAACTTGTTTACTTCAGTGAATATTCTAAAGCAGAATAGAAGCGACTTCAGACTTTATAGTTTGAAATACGAAGAGAAGGAGGACAAGAACGAGTACCAGATGCTTGTTTCGSTTTCGATAATGCTCTTCTTCATCCATGTTTATTCAATGGAATATTGAAGCGTTCAACATACTGTTAACTTCTTTACTTCAGTGAATATTCTAAAGCAGAATAGAAATGACTTGAGACTTTATAGTTTGAAATGTGAAGAGAAGGAGGACAAGAAGGAGTAGCAGAGGCTTGCTGCTCTTTCGATAATGCTCTTCCTTAAATGGTCAACACTGTCATTCGAAATTTTGCAGCTTTTTTCCACTTCTCCTTTAAATTCTTAGAATCAGACACTAGTAAACCGTCCCAACCAGGCAGCCTGGTCTACACTGGCTCTTTGGGCATGTTTATTCAAAGCAATACTGAAGCGTTCAACATAGTCCGTATCAAGTATATGTAGCATGGATAGCATGCGGACTATGACCTCTGATTTCTTTCCTTGCAGGATGGGCACTTGCAGGAAAGGGGAACTGAAGATGATAAAGGGGTCTTTCGCTCTCCTCTCCTGCAAAGTTTCTCTTCAATTGAGGTTAGTCATGAACAAACATGAAGTAGATTAGCATAGAAGAATTAATCCGATAAGAAAATTTAAAAAAGTAGAAAAAAATACATACGTAACTAAGATTATAAATAAATATATGAGTTACATTAATCATTGTTAAATATCAATGTCTAACAGAGTCTACACTTGCTCTTTGAAATTCATCCACTATTAGAGAGGGGTCTGGTCTGATGTTGGCCTTGTTGAGGTAAAGATGGCGTTTTTGAAGACATGGACAATGGCAGTTATAGTGACTGTTACTCTTTGTGGACAGTCTCATCAGTCCATTTGCATCATTGTAGAAGTAATTTTCTTTATGCAGGATGAATATAAGATATTCGGGATCAAAATGCTGGAATTCAATTGATGAAAATTTGAAAAAATTAAAGAATAGCAATAAATTTAAAGAGGGGCTGAATGATGACTTATTCCGATCTTATTGTAGCTGATCATTAGTAATCTTAATTTCCAATATCATCGTTAAATAGTCTATAATTCATTTCATATCATCAATTGATACTTGAGACATCCTTAATTTTTGCTTTTTTTCTCTCTAATTGTCAGATTAATTATATCTTAGTTCTCTCGTTTTAATATAAATATGTCCAGATCTTTTATGTTATATTTATAGACCCAATTTTCTATTGTTTAAAACTGTATGTATAGCTATCTATCTATAGCTATGATTATTAGACCTATAAATAGGTGTCCTTGTGTTTTTCTAAATTCGTAAGGGCAACCAGCACATTTCTTTACCCTGTTGCTCAAGGCAACAATGACAAAAGGGTTGGCATTGTGCCATGGCTGTCGAGAACCAGTAGCAGTGATGGCAGTGGCTTGCTGAGGATGCATCCATGGCCGTTTTGATGCCGGAAAAGCTGTTGGTACGGAAGGGACTGAAGGGGTTGTGCAAATAATTCTTAAAGGCTCATCCACTGTCCTGCCACTTAACTGGCTGATGTTGCATTCCTCGGTATTGGGGGAAGTGAAGGAGATGGCAAATAATTCTGTGGATGTATCCATCGTCCTGCCATTGTGCTGGTTGATGTAACAGCTGTTGGTGATGAGGAAACTGAAGGGGTTGACAAATAATGATGTGGGCTCATCCAATGTCCTGCAACTGTACTGGCTGATGCTGCAGCTCTTGGTGCAAGGGGAAGTTGAGGGGGTGCCAAGAAATTCTGATGATACTCCTGTAATGTGGCCGTGCGTGAAGTTGAGGGTTGCTGTCAAGAGCACATTCTATCCTAGCATCTAGTTCTTCACTTCTGACAGTTTGAAAACTTATAACCTGTTTTGTCAACTCGCAAACTATAATGTTGTACTTTTCGAAAGACAGCCAATTCCTTTTCAGCACAAAGTATTGTTTCCTGACTCACAATTGCCCCCAACGATAGGGTATCATCCCTTTCATTGGAACTGCCAGTGTCTTTAGAGGTAGTTGCAGTTATAGCCCTGGAAAGGTTTAGACCAAACTCGTGGCTCATCTCATTTCTGATTTTCGATGCAGCCTGCAGAATTAAAAGCAAAAAGTAACTTAAAATGAATATAATATATGTACAATAATTTCATATTTTAACAAATTATATTACTATTGTACATATTTTGTTATATCATTGTATATATTGTAAAAAGCATTGCGATTTTTAAATGCATTGATTAGGAAATAAATTACTATTATTTTATAGAATTTTGACAAAACAAGCACTAAATGAATAAAATGCGGGAGTCACATTACTCTTGATCAAAATATAGTATGAAAGCTTGACATTTGTCTTTCAATCCTTTCAAGAGCTTTCTTCAACTGCGAGGGCCTGGTACCTTATAAACAATTGTCAAATTAAATCACTTTTCAAATAGTCAATCCCTAATTTATGAGCAGTGGAAACTTAAAAGGGTCTACCTCACTAAGACCCCTTTGATGTACATCAATTTTAAAACTTTTCATTTTTCATTTAAATTTCAATATTTTTTCAAATTTCATAGTTCCCCTTTTAAGTTTATATCCCTCATATACTAATGTATCACATCTGTATCGCCCTTGCCTCCTCTAGAACCACTGTCACATCAGCAGCTTTAACGGACGACTTTCGTTTAACAGCTCCTGAAGGTCTACAACTAATTTTATCAAAATGTGTCGACTTCTCTGATTTAACTTTGAAAAAGCTTGATATAGGTCTGTGCCCTAAACAGATAAGAAGCAAAATATGTCAAAGATCTGTCAATAGCTGTGAATTGCTTTGCGCATCACCAGTTTCAGATCTTTAGGAATCACGAGTCTCTCCCCTCTGCAGACAAGCCCATCATGCACTGCCAGCTTGTCGCGGAAACCGTAGTAGGGCATCAGTGTTGCAGGTACATCACCGGCATTCTCTGGTCAGCCTTTGAGGATCGCTTCTGTAAGTTGTTGTAACACCTGATCTTGTGCTGTACTTTCACGGATGCGTTCTTTTGTCCTGTCAATCCCAATCTCTTCACCAGGACTTCTCTGTCCAGTAATGAACGCCCTGCTCAGAGTGTCTGCAAGATACATCTTTGGTCCTGGCTTGTAGACGATTCTGATGTCGTACTTTTGAATCCAGCATTCCTCGAAGTCACTTTGGAGCATTCCTTAGTGGCTCCTGTGCAATGGCCTCAAGAGGCTTATAATYGCTGTTGACTGTGACGGGTCGACGGGTAGACGTACTGGTTAAACTTGTTGAGAGAAAACTCTACAGCTAGCATCTCTTTCTCTATGGATGCATATTTGGTTTCTGTATCGGTCAGTGCACGGCTGGCAAAGGCAAGAGGTTGACCGTTCTGCAGCAAGGCTGCACCAATGCCTTTGTCACTTGCATCACATTGGACAGTTAGATCCTTTTGTACATTGTAGTATCTCAGCACAGATGCACTCGAGATCATATCCTTGATGGTCTGGAACGCTTTGTCATGGGCTTGGTTCCATTGCCTTTTTACATCCAATGGCGCACCTTCCTTTGAATGCCAGTTGTACTGCTTGTTTGGTCTTCGCCTTTCAATCATTCTTTGGATTCGTACTATGGCAGGAACAAGTCGATTCAGTGTAGAAGAATGTTTGAAACATGTTGCCTCCAGCGTTTCTGGGAATCTCTGCTTGGTGTTTGTTTGAGACAATTGGACTTGATTGCTCCAAGAAATCTGGGCCATTGAAACAGCGGTGGTTTTCTATGAGCTCTTGGGCAGTTAGTCCACGTGAGGCTTTGTTGGCTGGATGGTCTTTCCCTGTAACGTGATGCCACTGGTCGGCGGAGCTACGGTCTCGGATGTGTTGGACTCTGTTCCTAATGTATGCATGGAATCGTTGAGCGTCGTCGTTAATGTACCCAAGCACGGTTTCTGAGCAAGTGTGGTACGTCAAGAATATGTCTACCAGTGGCGGATCCAGGGGGGGTCGAAGGGGTCCACGGAACCCCCCTTGAAGGTTTGAACTTTTAGGTAAAAGAAAAATGTCTTATATAAATTTTAATTWAAAAAAAATATTAGTAGTTTTGTGTTGGGTCGTGTTATTATAGCTTGGTCCGTTACTATATTGTAAGTTAGGTGATTAGAGCCAATTTTTTTGGCTAACATCGACTAAACGAAAGAGAATTATACACAGTTTAAAAAAACGGACCCTCCCTTTGAAAAATCCTGGATCAGCCACTGTCTACGATGTCTAATTCACTTGTGAGCATTGAAGTTACGTTGACGGACATAACTGCTGCTGTGAATTCCATTCCATGGAATGGAGCGACCCTGGACTTTAGAAAGTAAACATGGTGCTTGTTCTCTTCATTTGTGTTACCTGCGTTGCTGGCATCAGAGAAGCTGTGAATCTCTCAGAATACTGGGGTTCCAAAACCTGGTGGTTTTAGACACCGATTATATTTAAGATTCTCTAGGAGTGGTAGCTGTGAACGCCATTTCTCCCATTGGGGCAATATGTCGTTAGGTACTGGGTCATCCCAATCAGTGTTCTTGCGGCAGAGCRATTGAAACATCTGCTTCCCGACCAATATTACTGGAGATACTGAACCCAAGGGGTCATAAACAGAGCTGACTGTCGACAGTGTACCTCGGCGAGTTAAGGGCTTGTCTTTTAGTTCAATCCGAAATCCAAAGATGTTTGACTCTATGCACCTATAGGTGCCCAGAGATCTCTGGATTGGGATGCTGTCTTTGTGGAGGTCAAGTTCTTTGAGGTCTTTAGCATGATCTTCGGTTTCTAGAGCTTCCAAAACTTCAGCGTTGTTGCTTGCAAACTTTTGTGTAAGCGAAGGTTTGTGGCTGCACACATTTGTTGGGCATCTTGCACGATTTTGATGGCTTAAGAAGTCGTAGGGATGACGTCAGCCCATCGTCAACATAAAAGTTTTTCAGAAGGAAATTAGCTGCTTCGTCTCCGTACTTGGACCTGTTTGTTTCTGCTGTTTGGTGCAGACAGAAGTTGGCCACTCCAGGGGAAGATGTCGCACCAAAAAGGTGTACTGTACATCCATCATGTGCTCCAGTATTGGACCAGAGGGGTAGTTTTTTTCAAACCACAGGAMTCTCAAATAGTTTCCGTGTTCAGGGGATACAAAGAAGCTGTGGAACATTTGTTCGATGTTGCACATGATGGCAATCTCTTCGTTTCAGAAACGTGTCAGTACTCCAACCAAAGAATTCAGCTGGTCAGGGCCTTGCAGTAGATGTTGATTCAGAGATTCGTTCTTGTAGACCGCACTACAATAATCAATTTAATTCCAAGGGTCTTTCGCCCGGAATAACCTCGTTCCCAAGCACTATAACTTATCTATATTTCTATATCTTCATGTATTTCATAAGTGCTACGCGGTCCACATATTCTCATCCTTACAATAATCAAACAAAACTCTGATTTGGTCTGGATTCTTGGGGTGATAGACATTAAAGTCCAGTAAATACCATACTTTGCCAGGCTCTGTGTGCAACTTGTCTGGAGGGACGAGGCTTGCGTGACCACGATGTGTTCAGAAAACTCATATCCTACTTATTTATGTTAAAGGTAACAATGGAACAATTCTTAAATACGGGATTGCTTAGCACTGTTGTTGACCTATTAGAACTTGGAGGTACATTTCTGAAATCACCCGAATTATCTCCTTGAATTGGGATTTCTCCCAAGATGTAATCACCAACATCACGATCTAAATCCCAAAGATTGTGAAATTCACTTGCAAATTCTGGAATATGAACTTGAGGCAATAATTCATCACTTGCATCATATTGCTAAAATTCTGATACGTCTTTCCTCTGACATGCATTTGTAATACTTGACGACAAATAAATTTCAGACAAAACCTCATTGGTTACCTCATTGTGAACTGAACTTGAACTTAAGTCATCAAGCAAATTAAAATGGAAATTTGGCATATTACCCATAAAATCATCTGAACATAATTAGTAAGAGTATGAGTAGGCATTGTCGGTGAAGTATTTGGAGGACCTAAAACAGAGCTAACCTTCTYTAACTGTGATCCTGAGGGGCGTTCGTAGCGCAAAAGGGAATTCGATCGATGACATGTTCTTTGCCTTATTAACTTCTCTTCTGTCCCACCCTGAAAGAGTTTAGTAGCTAATGTAATTCTTAATGAATGAACAGTTTTCCTTTTCAAACCTGCTTTCTCACACAGATCCCTTGGTAAAATACGATTTAGGCTATTTATTCCTACTGGAACTTGTTCGTATTCAAAAAGACTTGAGTCACGATGAGGCTTGAAATAGAAAGCACCTAATGATTCTAAAAATGCATTTACTTTCTCAAAATATTTTCTGTACAGAGCCACTAAACACCTACTATGGCCTCCTGAATTTGCCTCATGACAAATCTGGGGAGGGTACAATCGCTGGACCCCTCATATGGACCCCTTTATGGACCCCCATATGGACCCCCTTATGGACCCTTGTATTTCGATTAGCACCACAATAAAATCGTTTCTATATAATTATGTAGCATATATTATCATATTATCTGGGTATGTTCCTTTTTTGAGCAAAAATTATAAACAGGAAACAGCTTATAAGACATCTTAAAAGTAGGTGAAATGTAGCACAAAATCTAACACGAAACTACCTATCAAATCTATTATTGGACGAGGTTGAGCAAAATATCATGTGGGAAGGTCCGGAACTACCTTAAGAGTGCAATATTTTCTTTCTGTTTTTAATAATTCTAGGGAGAGGGCATTAATTACTGGCGGGGGAGGGCTACGGTTTTTGGGGCTCTGTTTTGTTATATCTCAAATACGCATTCCTTAAATTTCCCAAAATTTTGGTATTTTGTTAAGCAGCCCCAAAAGAGCCTGTTTATGAAACATAAAGCTTATTAACGCATGAACGTCGAAAGTAGAACCCGCTTTTCTGCCCTGTCGGTGCTGCATATTAACAGCAATCACGGGTTTGAAATGGTAAGAGAACTGATTACTTCAGCCTTTGAACAAGTAAGCTCTTTAAAGTGTCGGTGATAGTGTGATCGAGACACAGAGTTAAATTGTCAGGGTCAAAATGGGGATTTCTTTCAATTAAACAATCTTTGATAATATGGTTGTGTTTGTTTTCAAATTTCTTTAGCCACTGGTTTTTCGTTTCCAGAAAGAAATAGTCATTTTCCTTGTGACGGATGCAATAAACGGAATCCAAGACATGCATTTCATCCAAACCGTCTTTTGATTCCTCCCTACACCCAGCACAAACTCTGATCTTTGATTGGAATAAGTTCAAATGGCGTATTTTCTGTAGGTTTGTACTGAGGTTTTTGCGGCTTTTCTTTTCCTACCCTTGTAAATTTGATACGCATACCGTTATCGCCAGACGGATGAGCAGAATACAATAATAAAGATGTTTCTTATTTATTGCTAGCAATGGCCTCCTTTAAAGTCTGCCGCACATTACTTGACGACGCATCACTTCCACTTTTACGTTTTCGTGAAGTCTGCCCAGGAATCTTCCTTGAGTTGCGACTAACATTTGCTGTAGCTAATGTGGTCAAATTCGTCTGCATCCCCTTTGACAAGAAAATGTCTAATAATTCGCTGAGTTCACCATTGTTTGTTGCAGCTGCAAGTGTGTGGCTGCAAATCTCCTGACTTTTGAACTGAATGCATGAATTGCTACACATGTAATTGAACCTATCTGGACAAGTAATTACGTGTGGATGAGGTCCTGACTCGCTAGGCACTAACCTGGATTTTGGCCCACTAAATCCTTGCCGGATGTTTCCGTTTATAATTGTTTCGTCAATAACCGAAATATTACAAGCTACGGTTTCAGAACTTTATTCTCTTCTTACGTACATGAAGCTAGAAGCAAGTTGCTAGTTGCGAGTTGGATATGCGAGTTTTTTCGAAATCTAAAAAAAGCGAAGTAAAAATAAAGCGTTACTCATATCTAGAAAAATATATTCAAAGTTGAAGCGATCTGACTTACCCGGTAGCTTGCTCTGAAACTCGACGAACTGAATTTAAATTAGCGTCACTTACGTACTAATTCAACTTAATCCGAGGCAAGCTACTCGTGCGTGCGTGCAAAAAGGAATCTATTACTGAATTCTATCATGCTTTTCGCGCATAACGAAACAATAATTCTCTTCACTTTATTTTTCATAGCTTCCGCGTGATTGCTTGTAAACCTCTCTTTTAGTTTATCCATTTTGTCTAAAGATGGCTCATTTTCATGTGAAACCTGAAGAGGTAAGGCAGAGACTCGGTCAAGTTCAGCCTGACGCTCTAAAAATTCTAGTAACCAATACTCCTTTGACAAGTGGTCTTTGTATTCGGGCTTAACCTCGTATGGTCCAGACATTCCAGTAAAAGCTTAGCTGATGTCATGTTGCTGCTTTGCAATGAAATCCTTGATATTTTGAACGACTCGAGATATATCCTCTTTTCCGTGGTCGTTCCACTGCTTTAAAGCCGCATTCATACTTTCAGGGCAATTATTGTCAAACATTTCGTCGGCGATTCTCTGCAATTATTGTATAATGCCTCTTTTTTTGTTTTTGTCAAAATATGAGAAAAATTTCGGCTCAGGTGGCATTTTTTAACACGTCTCTCTTCTCTTTTAAGTCTGTCCCATTTTACTTTCAATTTCGACACATTTAAATCATAATCATTGCGGTTCTTACAGTCAACTAGTCCTTTTGACACCATCCTTTGGAATAATCGTTGGTAACTTTGTCGTGTTTTTTTGGTACATATCATCACTGGCCCAACCATAACTGGCTCTTTTTCTGTTCTACTTTTTAGCTGCAGGTGTCAATATATGTTGTGACCACAACGTAGAAGTTGCCCATATTAAAGGTCATGTCCACGCAAAATGGTGCATTGTGACCATCATTTGTACAAAATCTTTTGATGTCTGTAATTTGTTTGTCATTGAATAATATAACATTAGGCTGGTTATCTTGAAAACGTATTTCGCTTAAGAATTTCTCTTGCTCCTCGGTCATGTTGCATTAACAGGAGAGATGAAACAGGGTCCGATGATTTTGGATCTATCTTTCTTTTTAGATATTTCCCTTGCCGCTCATTTCTTGGAAGAAATGACTGTGAGGAGGCCATCATACCGTTTTCCGACCTTTCAACTCTAAAAATGGCACGCTTGACACTTTTATGCCTTTGCAATTCTTCGGTGAGTTTGGTGATCGTACTTTTTTTAGTTGGAATGAATGGGACGTGTTTTTTTGAGTTCCCGTGAGGATTATTATGAACCATGTGCGGTTCATTATCGAATCTGTACTGAACAGGTGCCAAGGGAAAGTTATTTCCACCTGGTTCATTTATTGTAACGATCAAGCGGTGAAAATCAGGCGCTGAATGATGCATGTAACGATGCCTTTTTACCGAATAGGAATTAGTGGAATCATTAGGGTCCACCTCCATATCACCATTATCGTTATAGCTTACGTTGTATTTTTAGGTATTTGGTGCAGAATTAGTGGAATCATTAGGGTCCACCTCCATATCACCATTATCGTTATAGCTTACGTTGTATTTTTAGGTTTTTGGTGCAGAGGTACTACATTTCCACCGATGGTCATCTTGACAGTCGTTTTTAATGGCAATGAGATCGACATATATCGCGATTTTGGCAAACATTTTGACTGAAGGCAACACGGATAGTTTATCTGACTGCCTAATGCTTCAATTCAGTAGAGCTTTAATTGCCGTTATGTTGTCAACGGCTTTGCTGCCAAAATTCGTTTCGTCTTCGGAAAAACTAAGGAAGAAAAATGGAACAAGTATTGAAATTGAAATTTTTTGAGATTTTGTAAAACCACCTTGATCCATTCATAATTTTAAATTTACGGCATATTGAATATGTATTCCAAGACCAAAGAGTATTGAGTATCATTAATTCGAAATAGTAAATATACAGCAACCGGCTTGCTCTATATTATGAATTTTCATGTGTTCTAGTGGAACGCACTAAAAATAGCTAAACTACTATTTACAATGTACAATTACAATGTTATAAAATACGACAAAGTAGCGGTAGCGGTAGCGGTAAAAAGTATTTTTGAGATTGTAAGGCAATTGGCCTTTCCGAAATTCAAAAAAGACTGGGGACGAGTGCAGAAATATTAATGTAAATAAGAAATGAACCCAGCCACAAGAAAGACCACACTAAAATTAGCAATTTTACCAATTTTGAGCATGTTTGGATGAATACTAACTGAATGGCAAAATTCTAAAACACAGGAGAAAAAAGAGATTCCAATATAGGCTTATCAATGGTACTTAAATGGTAGAATACTGGTAAATGATTGCAAAGATGAGAATATGTGGACCGCATAGCACTTATGAAATACGTGAAGATATAGAAATATAGATAAGTTATAGTGCTTGGGAACGAGGTTATTCCGGGCGAAAGCCCTTGGAATTAAATTCGGAAAAATTAATTTCCGACCTCGCTGGGAGACGAACCCACGACCTTCGGAATTGTACTACCGATGCTCTACCAGCTGAGCTAGAGGTCAGACTGAGAGCAGGCCGGGGTGAAATAGATGTTAGGTAGCGGTAATTATGATACAAAGATGAGAATATGTGGACCGCATAGCACTTATGAAATACGTGAAGATATAGAAATATAGATAAGTTATAGTGCTTGGTAAATGATTGGTTTCTTTGAATAGATTTCCAACATTGGCAAAACGTTACATATTCCAAGGTTGGAAAATTAACTAACATTCCAACATTGGAATATCAAGAAATATACCAATGATAAACCAGCAAAAAGGGGATTAGCAATTTTGGATCTGTATTGGAGGACTATGATGGGATATACCAAGAATGAATCACATGGTGCTGTTTTTATTGAAATAAACTAACAGATTTATTGGTAACTATAGTGATTATAACAATATACTTCAAAATAGTCAACATGCTTTAGTTGCTCACAATAAAACCCAAGACAATAAAGATTTTCATGCTTGAAAATATTGTACTTTTTAGTTAATCTTTGTGCTTCCCCATTATCTTCATCCAGCAAGTCTGTGTCCCCTCCACTTCTTCGATTGATTTCATATATATTATCGCTATGTCCCTGATCTTGTTCTAATTCATCTGATTCTTTATCTGTGTCTGTCCCATCTAGAAATGACATAGAATTATCCTCAGCAACTTATAAGCAAGGCAACCCGGACCACTTCTCAGTCAAACCCAGAAATCATGGTTGATCAAACAGTAAGAATTCTGGGTTTGAGTAATTACTAGTGGTTTCCACTGCTTTGCCTAGAAATAGAGTGATTTTCATATGATCGTGAAAGAATAGGCAAACTAATAGTTAGTAGTAGACTCTAAACCAATGATTTTCTTTTGTTCTTTATCAACTATTACAAACTAAATGGTCTATTTTCTTTCACGGTGATGTGAAAATCATTCTAGTAATTAATCAAACTGGTAGCTACCAGCTCCTCTAGCTTCATACGGTTTTCTTGGTTCTGTTTAAAGTAGACTTTCGTATTAGAAAGATTATATTAGAAAGATTAGATTCATGTCTACACTAACTAAACTTATTTTGCTTTAATAATAGCTTCACGATCTAGGCCACAAAGGTATATCATAGACTTTGGAATATTTATAACAAAAAAGACAATTTAGAATAATTTTTCCAAACGATTTAAACTTGTCATGAGTTTTTGAAGCGCCCTTTTGTGTGTCAATTAGCTTTGATATTTCTGTCATTACATCRATCCTTCTTCCTAGAGTCTTTACCCCAATATCTTTCAAGTCTGACTTTTCGAGCGCTATCAAATTTTTTCCATTGATTTCTTCAGCTGAAAATTGTCAAAATACATTCATATTTATGATTAATRAGCTTATATTTTGGAAAATGAATCGACGCATAGTTATATTGGAATTCTTACCTTCGAACAGACTGCTTTCTTCAGAAAATCCCTTTTTCCTTCATCCAGCTAACAACCTTCTCAACAGGCCACTCTATTCAAAAAACGATTGTTTAGCTTGGTATTTTATTCATATTATATTATGTCCAGATTTGCTTGAGGCATATATTAGGGTTTCTGTTGGCGCAATTGATGTAAACCGGCAATTGACAACGGCAAGTCGTGTTAAAACTGAACATTTCAACGTACCTTCAACATCTTTAACCTCCAATTCCTTTTCAGTAGCGTCCATTTTCTTGTAGAACGGCACTTTTCAGAAGAAATAAGGAAACGAAGATGTATAAAGCAAAAGATTTCGACGAACAGTACTCCAAAATGCTAAAGCAAGAGAGCGTTGTCAACGTTCCCGCCAAGACAAGCATGTTCCCGCCTAAATCATGCGCATGCGTTTATGGCTTCRACCGCTGCATTTCAGAGACAACCTGTTTATATGTAAATTTCGAGACATAAAAGTGTAGCGCTAAAATTCCTAATTGGTTGTTTGGTACACAAGAAACAATTCAAAGTTGTCAACATGATGTAAAATTTGTTTCACAGCGGACAGAGAAATAAAAACTTGGAAGTGTCACTACTCAAGGGCTATGTTTTCTTCCAGATAGATCGGACAACTTTCTGTGATAAAACTATGGCAAGCAGTGGCAATTTGGTAGCTAAGATATGTCAATGTGAATGCTCAGAAGAAGATATTTTTTTAAACTCCAAATTTCAAGGACATGTACATTGCACCTGTGAAGTTTGTGAAGGTCAACCAGTTAACCGGATGAAGGCATTCAAGAAGGACGACTGTTCTCGATGGAGACATGTCAGATTCAGGCCTAAAAGTATCCGAAAGTCGCTCTTGTAACATAAATACCAAGTCAGAGACAGTAACGGTGAGTAGCACTCAGTTTTGCGAGGACAGCTAATCAGAAATATGTGCTCTAGCTGGTAGGCTCTATTCTCCCATGGATTTAGATTCTGATGAGTTTGCAGAGGAGAGTGAAAACTCAGGAAGCCTCGAGGATGACACCGATGAATGTTTGCCGCGCGCGGAATTTGACAACGTTACAAACGCTGAAGATGATTTCGTGCAAAATAAGCACGAGGCTAAAGATTTTATTATGGATGCAGTTCTACGATTAGTTGATATGAAAACTAAGGCTGGATTTTCAATCAGAACGTTTGAAGATCTGCTAAAATGGGGTAGGGACTTTCATTGTGTAGAAAATGATCATGAGGAGAGACGAGCCAAATGGCCATCTACGTGGGAAGAGGTGCGCGTCTTGTTGGATTCTGTTGGTTACAGTAAACCAAAACTATTTTATATCTGCTGCCTGAATCCCACTCATCCATGCGTGTTTGGGCTCATGAAGTCTAGAGATGAATTATGCTCTCACTGTGGTAATAAAGGAACAGTTCCCTACTATTTTTAAGTGTAGCTGAGAAAGTGAAACGCTGGTTTTCATCATCTGCCATGTGTAAAAATATCACTGCTCATTGGGGAGAAAGGGATCTATGGCTACCGCAAGATAACCAACAAGATTGGGGCTGGCCTCACTAAAAAAAGAGATATGGGATGGAAGGAAATTTGCAAAGTTAAGTTATTTTTGGGATCCTGAATGTGAATGGGTATTGCCAGCTAGATGTCCTATGCATGGCTGCAACAGAATCATTTCTGCAGAAATGATATTGCAGTCTCTCTACTGTGATGGCAGTTCAGAAAGGAGACAAGTAGAATGTCCAAGTTGCTTTCATGCATTTGAATACTCACCTAAGAAAACTAAGGGAGACCCCAGGAATTTAGCGTATGATGTTCACTGGGATAGATGGCAGCCATTTTCATCAATAGTCACGTGGTTCAGGGGCAATAGAATTGCAGATAGCTAATATGTCCAAAGAACTAAGAAGCAAAACTGAAGAAGTTTATGTAGTGGGGTTTGTGCCTTCTTATCTACTGCCAAATAAGTCTCCATGCATGCTGGATCCTTTTCTTGAGCCTTTAATGCAAGAAATTGAAAATGGCTTTATTGAGGGGATTGAAGTGAATTGTGCTGTACCAATGTGGAAAGCCAGAAGGCCTTGCAGTTAATAGGCATCTCATCCTTTGCTTCTCTGGTGATCACCATGGAATATGTGAAGTAGGAAAATTCATTAAAATGGGGAAATGTCCTTGCAGACGTTGCCATTTGACAGCAAGCATATATGTCCCAGAGTCTTGTCATTATTACTACTCAAATTTTACGAAACAATGCAGATGCCCATCAAAAAAGAAGAGTATACTTGAAAACCTAGATATTTTGTATGACATTGAAGAAGAAGAAAGGACAACATTTAAAAAGCAAAAGGCCCGTGAAAGTGGTTATACAGGTTTGTCAATCCTTCACAGATTGTATCCACTGTATGGCTTTCTTTATGATGAACATACTGTGTTTGATCAAATGCACACCTTTTCTCTCAACATCGTAAAGTCTGCCCTTTTGGATCTAAAAGATGATGAAAACAGTGGAATCAATTGGGATGTGGTTGACCAGAGACTTAACAACATACCATGGACAACAGAGTTCAAGTCTTCACGGTATCCAAGAAATTTGACCAAGAGTATTGGCAGATGGAAAGCAGAAGAGTTTTCTATATTTGCATACCCAATATCAGAAGTGGTATTTGATGGTTTGTTATAAGAAGAGCAAAAGGAAGAATGGTTATGTCTTGCACGTATTGTTGAGTTTATACAGAATCATACCAGAAATGAATGGACAGAAGAGGATGCCCAAACATTTCATGCAATGGCTCTCCGTTATGCTGTTCTTCTAGAGGAAAGAAGGGGTGTGACAAAATGTACAGTTATTCTCCACAATTTAGTGCATTTGAAGGAGGATATTCAGAATTTCAGTGGTCTCGATAATTATTCTTGATGGACAAAGGAACGTGCTGTCAGGAGATATATTTGTCAGTCCAGTAACTGCAAAAACATTGAAGCATTATTTGCAAATACTGAAACTCGCCGTGAATGTCTGAAGAGAAGAGAAGAGAATGAAACAATTGTAAATGATCCTAGAAAGGTGGATGTGGCAAAGGTATAGTATTTTAGCTATAAAATTGAAAAACCTATCAAGCCTCCTGCAATTTATTTGCTACCAATTATACTTTATATATCTAATATATCTTTTTTTTCTTTCTTTTTAAGGGTTGGGCAAAATCAATTACTGAAGCTAAAAAACTTTATCAACCAAATCCATTGTTAGATACTGATACTCACCATTATAATGGTCTATTGTACAAAACAAATGAACATGTTGTTGCTATAACTCCTGATTGTGGTGAAGTCATTGTTCAGCTAAAAGAAATATTTGCTGTTAATGTTGCAGGCCAACAAAAATTTTTTTTTGTTTCACAGCAATTCAAAGAGGCTGGTTGCAGTGATATGGGAGGAACACTTGTCCAAAAAAGTGATGATATAGTCATTGGAGATCTATCAACAATAAACTTGAAGGTCATGCTTGCAAATCATGATGAAACCGAATATGTACCTACTGGTACTTTTATTTCCAGTTACCCTTGACACAGTTGTCATTCCTTCCTACCCAGTAGCTAATGACATGGTACCAGTAATGGGAATTCAACAAGATGATACATGGAGAGCTAGAGTATTGTCTTTTGATTTAAAGAATAAAGTCATCAAAGGACGTTTTTTCATTGAGCAAGATGGCTTTTGGGTTCCAGAAGGAACAAGAGACCAGGAAATTAGTTTCAAAAGTATTCTTGGCATTGCAGATGGTACATGGCAAGTACAGTTTTCAAGATGGCAGCAAAGCTAGCTGTAAATATTTGACAGTGAACTACTATTGACCTTGTTACCAAGACAGGCATAAGAAGATTTTTTGTACAAACATGAACAAGAACATGCATCATAATCAGCAAATTACACATGCATCAGATTGGAATTTTATTGTTATTACAAGAGGGAGTGGGAGGGGGGGGGAGACTCCAGTGTAACATCAATGATTGACCAATGACATTCCATTCTTGGTAGCTTATTTCTGCATTGTTGGTAAATGACTGGAATATTGTTGGTATCACAAGAAAGAGATACCAGTGTAACACCATTGATTGACCAATAACATTCCATTTTTGGTATATGATTGGAAATTGATTGGTATATGATCTGAGATACCAATGATTTACCAATAATGGTAACTTAAATCATATTTTTTCCAATAATCTACCAGGTTGGAATCTCAATTTTTTTCCTGTGAAAGTCGCAAAAGTAAGAGAGAATGTATGATTATTGAGGACGCTGATGTCAAACACCATACATTTCCTCTTATATTTTTGCGACTTTTAGACTGATTTGCCATTCAGTTAATCTCATATGCTTCACATTTTGGATCGAATTTTCAAGCAGCGTCATAGCTTTTTTTCTGCCCAAGACTTTCCATCCAAATTTATGCGCAGACTACAATATTACTAGATGATAAGATTCTTAAAATTTCAGAAAAGTCGTACTTGAAGATGAGGAGAAAAAAGCCAAAAGATAAAAATAGCACTGTTTGAATTTCAGCCGTAGGGTAGGGTAAAGGCTAAACAATTAAAAAATCTTAAAATAGAATACGCTGTTAGAATCTAGGATAATCCAAGCACATGATATGAAAAATCCAGTTAAAT
>NW_022261633.1:84799-94946 GCF_009602425.1 Actinia tenebrosa
GCTGTTAGAATCTAGGATAATCCAAGCACATGATATGAAAAATCCAGTTAAATTGACGCGCTACTTTTGCGAAGGGAGCGAGAATAAAATTGTCCAAAATTCGCTCTGAATTAGTTTGGTTCCACCTTAAGGTGGCTTGATTGGATAATTTCGGCGCGCTACCTTTCAATTTCGAAGCGCAATTACGCGGACGCAAACAAATCATTAGAAAATAAAACTTCCCAGGTTTTCAGAGAAGGATAGAATTTTCGAATGAACAGGTTTTCACGAAAATCGCATTTAACTCACAGCCGCTAGTCAGCGTTGGTGGCTTTGCTTTACTGCTCTTTTTCTCCATTTTTTGACTTAAGTTTTGAAATCGCGCTTAATATAGTGGAGTAAATATGATTTGCTCAAACTTCAGAAAATTTGAAGGAAATTTATATGAGCGTTTCACGAGATATTTGACGTTAAAGCTTTTAGACATAATAATCTTGCAAAAACAAAACAATTTTGTAACCTCATCGAAAAACAGTTAATTTACTAATTTGGAGATCCTTTTTTGAAATCCCTTTAGAATAATGACAAGAAAATTAAAAGAAATAGAGCCATTTGATTTTCCAAAATATCCGATAGACTTGAGGTCACTATGAGCCGTATTTTGTAGCTAATGTATTATAATACTAGCATAAATGTAGCTTGAAAACGGCCCGATGAATTTTTTTCTAATTTTCGCAACATTAACCACAATATGTTAGCATCATAATACCAAAGTTTCATTTTCATTGAATCATTTTAACGCTTTCAAAATTCGACCTAAAATGAGAGTACTTCGGGCCCGCTATTTGGAGAAGACTTTGTTTACTTGATTATTCATCGCTTTTCCAGTGTGATGTTGCTAATTTTACTAAAGTCGGAAAATGATTCCGAAAGCAACGAAGCATCGACTAGCTCACTCATCACACGCGTATGCAACAAAAGGTCGCAACAGCGATGAATAATCAAGTAAACAAAGTCTTCGCCAAGTAGCCGGCCCGAAGTACTCTCATTTTAAAAAACTAAACAATAGTTTTTAAGCGCATAAAGAAATGTTCAGTAATGCAACATGGGTACACTCGAACGTGTAAACTAACGTCGAGGGGCAAATCATGCAAGAAGGGACAGTAAAATGGAAATGAGAACTTATGTTTCAATTGATCATTAGTTTTGTAATGTTCTTTTATTTCGGTATTCTTTGTTGAAGGTAATAGGTGGTCAATAATTGCTCTGGCTCGCACACAACAAGGCCTTGGGGTAAATGCATATGCATAAAGCATAGTGTGTGTATTGCGCTGGTATTCAGCTCTAGCTACACAATTATTTTCAAATATAAAAGTTATACAGCAAAAGATACATCCTGCTCAATGCTTTCCACGAGAAAACCATTATCACCTTTTTTTAGGGCGCTTCGAGGCCGGTTTCGTCGCACTATGATCCTAATAAATTATTTATTGTTTTTGTTTTGATTTAAATTGAATGATTTGGATCAAGCTACTAAACGCCTGTCGTGGGTGGATATATGAAAGTATAATGTATATGACAAAAATCGATTAACAAACCATTCTAATTGGATTCGTAATGAGGATTTATTGTCAGTGCGTGCAAAGTTGAATCCAAAAAGACGTATGAGAAAAAATTCAACAGAATAAAAGTGAAGTAAACGGATGAGTATTTGCTTGTTATCCTTGGTAAAGTGAAGTACGACGCGTTATAGACCTAACTACCTTTAAATGTTAAATCAGGGGCGGCGGAAGCGGGGGGGCACTGGCCCCCCCCCACTAGATTTTTTGGGGGGGCCTGGCCCCCCAGAATATAATGCCTCACACAAAAAAAAAACGCATGAGATTTGGTTATGATTACCATTATTTATTATTTTGATATTACATAATGTTCTGTATCTAAAAAATATACGATATATCTAGCGACGACTTGCATCATTTTTGTGTCTCTCAGCACAATTGCAAGTGGTTTAATGCGCGCAAAATGTTACTGATTGAAATATCACACATACACGTTTGTAATCAAGCTAAACAGGGAGGGGAGGGGGGGGGGGTCATTTCAAGGTACCGTGAAATATTGGAGTGCCCCCCCAAAATTTTTCAGCTTCCGCCGCCCCTGTAAATGCATATTAGCTAAAGAGTTATATTCTTATTTTGCTGTGCAATAAAGGAATAATATTAATAATGATGATGATGATAATAATAATAATAATAATAATAACAATAATAATAATAATAACTAATTGCCCAAAGCGCTTATGTATAAAATATTGCCCATGAATGAAAATTTTTTTGCTTGAGCCATGATTATGCTCAAAAATTAAAGTAGTTGGTAATGATAATTCCACCGGCTTTTTTGTCTAATGCCCATTCCTCTGTAGCTTGGAAATAGATATATGAAAACTTCGAGGTAATCCATTCAATGGTAATGTTTCTACAGAGCGATGTCTTATATGCTTTACAGTTTGGATCGAATTTTCAAGCGGCATTAGAGTGCTCGCACTAAAACCGTGAACATTGAATAGTACTAATAGCGCAGCGCGCTCATTCTAAAAATAGCTTAAAGATTCGGACAAACATTGCATTCTGTTTAACCGCTACAAGGATTATACAAACCGATTTTATTATTTTTACTTAAAGTTACAATAATAACCCATGTAAACTAAGATCAACTGCGATCGGCTCTGAAAATTATCTGCTGAAAGTAAACTTGTAAGTTTGTTTGTCGGAATTTCGCCTTTGTCTTCGATTTTATGACGTCATGGCTGCGCTGCGCTATTAGTACTATGTGTAAGAGTGCACTCAAACAGTCTAGTCTAATAATACATAAGAAATAAGTGATGCGTAACAACCGTAATAACAATTTATTCATGCATGTAGACAAATTAAGCAATCTTTTTACAGAAGAATAGTTTTTTGCTCAAAGTCTAGTCAAGAGTCCATCTACTTACGTCGAATGAGAAATTATACACAAACAATTTTTTTTCTCGAGATCCACAGTCTTCGTTTTAGACTTACTTGAGAATCTGAACAATTCTAAAGTCTATTTGCAACTGAAACTGGGAGCATTCATCGTGTCTTGTTAATTAAAGGCGACGATAATTCTTTTTTAAAAGCATCCCACAATAAGGACAGAAATGAAAATCGAATTGCTTGAGAGGGTTGAAACAATAAGGACAAAATGCGCCATTCTTCTCTACCTCCATGCTTTCACTAATGCTGGAAAAGGACACCGTACTTTTTTCCGGACGATGGAAAGACAGTATTTTGCCCACCGAGGCTTGGCGTTCATTCTCCTCTGCGCTGTTGAGAATTTCCTTCAAGGTGACAGCTGTTATTGTCGTCTTCGCGGCTATGGATTGCGCTTTCTCTGTCTCAGCCCAACATATTTCGTCGACGGTGATCCTTGCTTCGCAGTTATCGCCACAGTCATTCCCTTGATTTTCCTTGTTCGTGAAAACTAGGTTGACCACAGAATTAATGTCGCCTTCTTGGGTCAACAACGCAGCAAGGGTCGACCTCGGTAAGATGTTGCTAAGTTGCTCAATCTGAGGGCCAAATCCAGTTCTTTTAGTGCCCACCGGTTGATTTGGCATAACTTGTACACTTTCTTTAGATTGTGCAGCTTCTACCGGTTGCATCTGAATTTATTTGCGTATTGGGTTTTCATTTTAGTTTACGGTGTGTCTTGCGTCTTGATTTTTTACTGCGCTCTTTGTGAAGAATAAAGTGGGTAGCCAGCGATTTTATTTGCGTATTGGGTTTTCATCTTAGTTTACGGTGTGTCTTGCGTCTTGATTTTTTAGCTCTTTGTGAAGAATAAAGTGGGTAGCCAGCGATTTTATTTGCGTATTGGGTTTTCATCTTAGTTTACGGTGTGTCTCGCGTCTTGATTTTTTAGCTCTTTGTGAGAATAAAGTGGGTAGCCAGCGATTTTATTTGCGTATTGGGTTGTTATTTTTCATGTGTCTTGTGCGTTTTGCATTATTATTTTAGCTCCCTTTAATTGCGTCTTGTGTCTTCACTCTCTAGCTTTTAAACAAATAAAAATAATTCACCAGACACTA
Organism: Actinia tenebrosa; assembly: GCF_009602425.1. Next base: position 88,884 of record NW_022261633.1, read on the forward strand.
GACTATGAAGTCGAGTTTTGTGTTGATCAATGTGTTATGCCTGAATCCTTGGTTTAGACTAGACTACTGAATTCTTATTTAGTACTAATTAGTACTACTTGTTTCACGGGTTTAGAGCGCGCACTCTATAACTTTTTTTCTGCCCAAGGCTTTCCATTCCAAAAAAGCCAAAAACTAAAAATAGCACTGCTTGATTTTCGGCCGTAATAGGCTAAACAATTTTAAAATCTTAATATAGAATACGCTGTTTGAATCTAGGATATTCCAAGCACATTATATGAAAAATCCAGTTGAATTGACGCGCTAGTTTTGCGAAGGGAGCGAAAATAAAATTGTCCAAAATTAGTTTGGTTCCACCTTAAGCGCATAAAGAAATGTTCAGTAAAGCAACATGCGTACACTCGAACGTGTAAACTAATGTCGAGGGGCAAATCATGCAAGAAGGGACAGTAAAATGGAAATGAGAACCTATGCTTCAATTGATCATCAGTTTTGTAATGCTTTCTATTTCTGAATAGACCATTTTTCTTTAATGCTTTTATCGAACTCCCTCCTTGCTCTCTAAAACAAAAGGTGATAACTTTTTCCTGTGGAATAGGGTATTCTTTGTTGAAGGTAATAGGTGGTCAATAATTGCTCCAGCTCGACAACAACGAGGCCTTGAGGTAAATGCATATGCATAAAGCATAGTGTGTGTACTGCACTGGTTTTAATTAGCTACATGCAATTACTACTAGCCTTGACATGCATGAGAAAAACAGTAATCGGTCGTTAACTTCTGAAAATCAGTCGCCCTTAATACCACTTGCCCAAATCTTGGACGAATATTTAAACAACAGAATAAAAGTAAAAATCAAATGGTAAATCACGACACGTTAAACACCTAATTACCTTCGTATGTAAATTCCCCGTTTGAAACCATTTGATGTTTACGTGATGTTCTCTAGAGAATTGTTCCTTTACCTTTCTGAAATGTATTCATTCGTATTCATGTGGATATTAAAACATTTGAAAGAAACATAATGTAAACATCACTTGATTTGAAATGGTCATTTTACGAAAAAAAAAGGAGGCATTAGGTCTTTGGTTTTTTTTTTGTTTTTTTTTTTGTTTTGTTTGTTTTGGTTTAAATTTCATGATTTGGACGACGCCAAATCTTTTAAAAATAAGATCGCCTGTTGTCGATGAAAATATGAAACCCTAATAAATATGACAACAATTGATTAACAAACTATTCTATCTAGAAGGTCACTGAATATAATGCGGATTTTTTTTGCTTGCAAGGTTGATATGAAGAGAACTCGGAAAGACATGTATGAAGAAATCAAACACACAAAGTAATCAACAAAATAAAAGTACGGAAAACTGTAAAACTATAAACAGGCAAATGAACTACGACGTAATTGAAATGCTTTCTTTTTTGAAAAATTTCTATGCTTCAAACTCTCAATATTAAATTTATCGAAAATGATCTTACAGATTTTCTTCAAATTTTCTAAACCTTGAGAAAGTACTCATCCTCCAAGATCTCAAGCGCGATTTATAGAAACTTTGGCTTAAAAAAATTGAGACAATGGGTAATAAAACTAACGCTTAACAGCACTCTGAGTTTAATATTACTTTCCGAATTCAGTTAAAACATGATTATTCAAAAAATCTCATCTCTCCCTTAAAGGATCTAGAAGATTTTTCCCGTCTGCGTATTTGCAATTTGAAGTTAAAGGGTAACGCGCCCAGAAAACCCCATCGAACCGAGCAGCATGAAGAAAAAGAGCTACAAAGAAGCTAGCTGCTCGTTAAGCGCATAAAGAAATGTTCAGTAAAGCAACATGGATACACACGAACTTGTAAACAATTTGCTGACTAACGTCGAGGGGCAAATCATGCAAGAAGGGACAGTAAAATGGAAATGAGAACTTATGTTTCAATTGATCATCAGTGTTTTAATGTCTTTTTATTTTTGTATTCTTTGTTGAAAGTATTAGGTGGTCAATAATTGCTCTGGCTCGCACACAACAAGGCCTTGGGGTAAATGCATATGCATAAAGCATAGTGTGTGTATTGCGCTGGTATTCAGCTCTAGCTACACAATTATTTTAAATATAAACGTTATACAGCAAAAGATACATCCTGCTCAATGCTTTCCACGGGAAAACCATTATCACTTTTTAGGGCGCTTCGAGGCCGGTTTCGTCGCACTATGATCCTAATAAATTATTTATTGTTTTTGTTTTGATTTAAATTGAATGATTTGGATCAAGCTACTAAACGCCTGTCGTGGGTGGATATATGAAAGTATAATGTATATGACAAAAATCGATTAACAAACCATTCTAATTGGATTCGTAATGAGGATTTATTGTCAGTGCGTGCAAAGTTGAATCCAAAAAGACGTATGAGAAAAAATTCAACAGAATAAAAGTGAAGTAAACGGATGAGTATTTGCTTGTTATCCTTGGTAAAGTGAAGTATGACGCGTTATAGACCTAACTACCTTTGTATAATTATAATAATAATAATAATAATAATAATAATAATCTCGAGCTGAAGGTTAATGCATACCAGCAAAAGAGTTATATTCTTATTTTGCTGTGCAATAAAGGAATAATAATAATAAAGGAATAATAATAATAATAATAATCTCTCTACGTATAGGCAATTAACAACTGGCTACTTGAAATTGATTGATATATAAATGATATATATATACAGCGATATGCAGAAATTCTGATCCAACCAAGTATATAGTATATAACTATATCGGGTGCATTATGGGTAGTAGACCCGCGGGATTCAAAGCAGAATTCAAAGTACCAAAGCGTTGGCTGGCGTTTTGCTTAAGATAAGCTACCTTTCAAAACAAACTCCGCTTGTTCAAAGCAGAAATTATATATTATGTATATTGAAATAATAATAGTGATAATAATAAGCTTTTATTTTAACAATGAAAAATAAAAATTTCAATCAATAATTATAACAACACATGTATAAGGATAATAATAACTACTTGCCCAAAGCGCTTATGTATAAGAAATTGCCCATGAATGAAAATTGTTTTGCTTGAGCCATCATTATGCTCAGTCAAAAATTAAAGTAGTTGGTAATGATAATTCCACCTTTTTTGTCTATATAATTACCCATTCCTCTGTAGCTGTTCTATTATTGCTTCGGAAGCCAAGAAGGAAACATCAACCAAGACAACTGTCAAATTCTGATTCAAGTAAGTCCGATAGATATCATTTCTTCTTAGGATTCTTCGTTGTAAAAATATACAAGTTCTCAAATGGGCCCCTTTTTCGTTTGATGATGTAAAATGGGCAAACAAGAAATACAGTATAGTAAACCTTATGTACAACAGTGTGAGTTTTAAAGTTGTAGGCTCAAAGCTATAGCAGAGGATAGGGCCATGCCATACCCTCCTGAATTCTTTTGTCATTTATTGTAAAGTGGTCAGTTTCTTTTACGAAAAATTTAACTAGCTAAACACAAAGCATTTTCATCGAGTAAGACACGCCTGTGTAGATATGCGTTTTGTAAAAATGGGTGCTTAACTGTTTGTCAGCAGCTTTACATGCTCATGAACGTAGAACGTACCTTACTAAGTACGCAAGGATGATTTTCGTGATCTTTTTTAATAGAAAGCAACAATGAACCGTCTTTTGGTTTTTCTGATGCTCGGCGCAGCCTTCATGCTTGTCATTTCAGCTGCAAGCATTGAACAAGAACAAGATTCCCATGGTAAGTTTCTAAAATGGAGACAGAGAGAGAAGAGGAGACGTTATGTATCTTGATATAAAAAATGTTGGTGGACAAGTGAAGCTGTAATGCCAATATTGTTAGAGACCTGGCTCACGGTTAGTTTGGGTGCAAAAATAACAATAACAGTGGAATCAACGCTTTCGAATTAAAACCCGTGAAAGAAAAGCTACCCGCCCCGATTTAAATATACCTTTTTTCCTCCTAGATGAACCGTCATTTAGAGACATCATACAGGGCTACCAAGGTATGATTATGTCTTTTTCTTGAAATTTTGGTAAAGAAATAATTAGCAAAGCGAGGTAGCTTTTCTATAGTCTGTAACACGAGCGCAGTGAGTTGTGCTTTCAATGCAAAGTTTGGGTCATATGCTGACGCCATTCCATGTACATAACAGTACAGACCATAGTAAATATTGTTTACCACAAAAAATTCACTAAAACCGTTTTTTCGACGTTTTCTTGGTGATCAAAACAACCAACAGAAAGAGCGCACGCTCGGCTTATTGGTCTGTCCTTTTATCGACGATGAAAAATAGTGGAAAAATTATAAAATTTTCTGCTTGTGGATTTACTTAAGTGTTTCCTGAGAAAAAAGTAGTTAACGTAATTTAGAAGAGCACTTCTAACAAGCAATTTTATAACTCCCTTATTATTTCAATTTGTCTTTTTTATTATTCTTTTCTGGCTTTATTCTCTTCCTTTTCTAGATGGGAGCATGGCAAAAAGTAAGTAAAGCACCGTTATTGTTTATAGTTTATAGTATCGTTATTGTAAATTTTTTATTTCGCAGTATAAGCCTGTATCAACTCATACGAGAACTTTGGTGGGTTAGGAACGTAGCTTTCCCTCGTGTGTGTATGTTTGTAGTGTGCAAGCCCTGTGTCTTTTTGTTGGGAAGGGCTAGGAAGGTAGCTTTGTTTTGTGTGTGTATATGTACATGTGTCTTTGTCAGTGTTGGTAAGGGGTAAATAGAGTAACGAGTCCGTGAAGAGCACTAATTACATTCTTCGTTAAACCGGGCTTCAGGTATTTTCATTCACAGTTTCCATTCAAGCCTATTTGACCTTTTTCTATGCATCGGTACTCCATTATGAAGCATTTATCGAGGATGTTAGGTGCAAAACTAAACAGTCCCTTCCTCGTTTTTGACCAGCAAACGTATTTTCTTGGTTTTCATCGTTATTTATTGTTTTTTCAAAGACATGATTAATTCACATGCATACTTGTACAATTTGTATTCTTCCAGGGAGAAGCTGTTGTCCTTGCTGGTGGTGTGGATGTCCCTGGGGTCAATGCTGCTATAGTGAAGGCTGCTGATAAGCCCGCGATAGAAACAGTCCCTGCATCTTTTAACCTATAAAAAGTAAAGCCATTTTAACGGACATGGATACTGAATGATTTTGTTCTTAAATAAGCTAGGACAACTATCATAATTCGTAGATAAGAAAAAGGGTTTAATAAATTAAAGTTATAAAGAGACGATGCAAACTGTTGATTTGTGAAAGTGATAGTTAAAATAAAGATACAACCATAGTTAATTAACTATGGTACAACCTTGAATATCTATGTTTCTTTGCTTTGTTGGTGTTTCTAATCCATTTTTGTCACAGACTGCCAAAGAAAATCTTATTAGTTTACGTGTATATCCGAGGACTCAAACGTTTTGTATATTTTATTTAAGGAATATATATATATCGCGCGCGCATGTCTCTGTACTGTGATATAAACACGCTGGGAGCTGTAGAGCACAAAGGAGAAGCAAGCTTAGGAACACGAGGCGTAGCCGACTGTTTGCTGTTTCTTTTGCTTTTCTATTGCTTTACAGCTGTCAGAGTGTTTATATCACAATACAGATATATGAGCATCCGTTTTATATTGTTTTTTAAAGTAAAATATTTGAGATTAACGCGCACGCTGATTGGCTGACGCGCGTGATTTCGGTCCATTTTAGGTCTGCACGAAGTTTCGTTCATTTGTTTGCAAATTCAATCTTAACGTGAACGAAATGCTACCGAAGAAAGGACTATTTGAAAAAAATATAAATTTTGAAAGACCAGAGTTTTAAAATGCATAGTCTGCTAAGCATTCTGGTTTTTCTTGGAGTATTTATTTCCTCCCTACCCTCCATTGGTTCGCAGCAAATAACTGCAGATCCCTGTAGCTTGCTTTTTGAATTTTTACAAATATTTCTCGTTGCTGCAAGGGAGCACGTTAAATATTCGATTGTGTTGGTTTATATTCGATTTTATCGCACCTAATCTAAGATATGACAGGCGTTCCTTGTAGTGCTTGTTTACGTGCGCGC
>NW_022261634.1:13131-32237 GCF_009602425.1 Actinia tenebrosa
TTCTCGACCGTTACGGACAGCCACTCTTAAGTTAATAACAAGGTGGTTTTAATCAATACATAATTATTCATTCTAACTTGTACATGTAACTCACTGCATTCTATTGGATGCTGAAATCAGTTCCTGTACCAGTGCTTGTCTTCTATCACAGTCTGACATMAAACTTTCAAGGGTGTGCCGCAGATGCTGTGTCGTGTGTTCTTCAAGGATAACAGCACCTGAAAACAGTGATAATCTTTTATTTAGAGGCCTCACAGCAGACCAGCTAGAGCAGCCAGGCAGCTTTGCCTTGACTTTGATCAGCCTGGTTAAATTTGAAGGTTGACTTCAGGGAGTTCAATGGCCTTCATGACAGTATACGTAGCTTCTCTTGTTAGATAAACAAAACTTAATATGCACTGTTTCATTTATTCCTATACCTAAACTTAAGGGATTTTGAGTCATATGGTTGCACTCCATTCGTAAAACAGGCTATCTTATTTTGTTTTCTTACCTTTGGGTATTTGGTCAATCCTGTTTCTAGGTAGAACCATGACAGGATGAAAACCATGGTGACGTAGCTGCCGATTAACTTCAGACCAATCAGAAATAACACCACTCTGTACAATTACAGAGAATAATAATATGCTATTAAATGGCTTTCAAATAATATAATGGTATTGAGGTACCATTATAATATATATCATGATTTCAGTTCATGACATGTACTTAATAACTATAGATTTTCTTAGTTTTGTAATTCATGACTGAGCCAGGAACCTACATGAATGGATATATAGCCAAGGATTAAATGATATAATATTGGTAGGAAATCTATCTACTAACTGCATGGCACTTATACTATAATGTTACACCTATTTCCATTGTCATGTGACAATTATAAATTAAAGACAACTCCAGAACACACATCTGGGTTTATATAGGCTATAAATCAAAATATTTACTGTGACCTGAATCTGAGTATAGGATTTCAACTAGTTTTCTGGACCATATAAATCATCGATCATCATTGAATTGATTTAGGATAATAATGTTATTATGACATACATGTAATTATAGTTTAATTTTAAGGAGGCAGCATGGTCGAGTGGTCATAGCATCTCGCAATCCGGTGGTGCCGGGTTCGAGTCCCGCTGTGGCCACTAGCTGAGACTGTATTTGTTCCGATTCCTGATTAGTTCAGATTCAGTTTCTCAACCATGCTTGTCAATAGCCAACTGGTTTGCCTCCTTGCCAGTTGGGATTCGTAACATGCTTTATGTTCATTTAATCTTTCATTTCAGTTTATTAATCGTAGGAGGGCCATAATGGAAACTACTGGGTCACCAGTAATGTATGTTACCCTCATTAAATAAAGTCAATTTATTCTTTATTTATTTATTTTTAATTAGCTACTAATGCTATGATCTCTTAGATGAATCAAGTTTTTATTAATATATTACTTACTGTTCTAGGAGATTCATGGGGTGATTCATCTGCAAAACGAAATTGAAAACTCTTATATAGATTGAAATTGTGAAACAGAAAAACAGATATGATTGATTGATAGTAAAATACAGGAGAGCAAGATAGCTGTACCTGGGATATCTCCATAAGTACCACTGATTGTCAGCATGTTGCTGTCAGAGGTATTCTGCGGTCAAAAAAGGAAGGAAGTAGTATAGCATAGTATCATTAGTGTAAGTGATTGATCAAGTTATCACATGCATCATGCCGAGAAACACCACTCTTATTCATAAATACCTTCGCTATAACTTACAAGCCAATAAGTATGATATCTACGGCTTTAAATAACTGATTAAAAACAGGCTAGATATTTCAATGATTTGACAGCAGAAGTGAAGAATCAATGGAGCTCATAAAAACCTTGTTCTATTAATTCGGTCCCGTTGTCTACAACAGCTGATCTGATCGTTACTAAGAAACCAACTCGAAGCCATGCTAGGCTTCTATATTGCATTGTAGGGTAGTTATTTACCAAACCACTTGAACAATGCAATCCAATTCGTTGTAGTTTGAGACAAATTAGTTTGTAAACAAAAGGACAAGTTTTGTTGTCAAAACAACAAACAATAAAAGAAAACGCAAAAATATATAATACAAGACCTACTTACCTCATCCATGGTGGAAAATGTATTCTGCCGTTACCTCTCCTAATTCAACTTCATTATAAAACATACGACTTTTTTTAAAAACTAAGTAAAAACTATAAAAGCTAAAAAGTCACAGATTGTCCGCCATTTTGAATGTTCAACGTACAGCAACCCAAATATGGTAACTATCATTTACATATTTGCATACATTATGCAAATCACCTGTTTCCGGAAGTCGCTCCCTTATCAGCTTTTTATTTAAAGATATAACTAGCTAAAAACTAGTGTGAGCTGCGTCGGTGTTTCTAATGAAACAGTAATGATAAAAAGGTAAATTATACACCGTGAAAAGATGAAAAAACTTACTGACGTTTCGGACGCTAGTCCTTCGTCGGAGTCTTTTACTCCGACGAAGGACTAGGGGTCCGAAACGTCAGTAAGTTTTTTCATCTTTTCACGGTGTATAATTTACCTTTTTATCATTACTAGCTTTTTATTTAGACATTTTTACTAAAATATTGTACAAAAATACCCCTACATGGAATGTAAGAAAATCATTGAAAATTCAAAACAAAACTTGCTGTAAAACAGTGGACAAAATTGCAGTTTTTGGAAATCTCTATCATCTTTTCGTTTAAAAACTCTTACTAAAAACTATATGGAAATACACAGGGTAAATAAATTATTATTAACTCGAAAGAGTCCTCGAAAGAAAAATAAATGCCTTTTCTTTTACATTCCGATTAATGAAGTTCTGCAATTTTGGCGGGAATCTTTTGATCAATTAGATCACAGGTAGCCCAAGCTTGGTTTCTGTGTTGTCCTGTTATAAGGAAATAAAGCCTCGAAGTTTTACCCGATCATTGAGAAATAGTACTTCTTTCGCTCTGCGTGGTTATTTTTTGAATTTAGCCCGTTTTAAGATTTTTCACGTTTTTTATTTCACGTTTCAATGATTTTATTAAAATTTTTGATGAACCATACATTTCCTTATAACAGGACAACACTTGGGCTACCTGTGATTAGATTGATTCTATTGATCCCCTCGCACAAGTCCCTCTCGTAGTTCGACGCACGTGGAGCAAGGGTCAAGTCGATAATATGGCGGCTGCGAGCGAAGGTGGAAATTTAGGTGAGTTATGGCCTTGTTTTATCATTATTTCTTCTTCATAATATCAAAACAATGAACCTAAAATGTTAAAGTTCACGCGGAGTATCTTCTTGCTTTAGTTTTTCTGGCATAAGTCATCAATATAATTCTAATTCATAATTTCATTCTTATTATTTGGGATATATTTAGAAATTTTCTGAATTTATATATATGTACAAGTAAAATGAAAATCTTCGATATTTTAATTTTTATATAACGTAATATATATATACGAACAATTCAGCAATTTCGACTTTTCCATCTCCGTTGTCACAGCGTTTCGTATTCCCCCATGTTATATGTTCACAGGTAGCCCAAGCTCTGTGTCATATATTTATAAGGCAATGTATGGAGATATTTTAAATACCGTTATTCAATGGAAATATTTAAATAAAATTAACCTTTCTTCCATGGCGTGTTTTTTTTGTCCATTGATAATGTTCGTGACCAGTTTTGGGAGAATTTGAGTCATTTTAAGCCCCATTCCAAAATAAATGGGAAGGTTGAACACTCGCCTCATGAAAAACAATTCCTATCGTAAAATCACTTGGCAGAGCCGTGGAGAGGTTTTTTTGCAATCAATCCATACCAATAACTTCGAGCCAGCTCACGGGACTGAGCCGTGAGCCCTCCTAACTTTCACAACCAACGACTTTGAAAAACGTTATTAAAGACAAGGGTCGGCACAGAAGAGCTGTTAAGCTCTCTGTTAGGCTTGGGAATGGTTTCAAATTTAAACCTTACGGGGAGGGAAGTGGGTGTTTGTATTGTAAATAAAATGAAATTTCCTTTGCACCGGGTAGCTAGGGTGCTGAGTTCAGTGACCAAGTTAGTGATGTGTTCCCCCAAACACTGGGCACTAGCGCTGTGTGTTCCCCCACCCCTCCCCTAATAGAAATTCAATGCTATGTGTTCTCTTCAAAATGGACGACTTGGTAGACTGTTAAGCTTATAAAAAGCAAAAATATCTGAATTGTTCGACTCCTATATGTACGAAGACAGAAAAGTCCAAATTTCTGAAATTTGTTCAAGTGGCATATACATATTACAGAGATAGAAAAGTCGAAAAAAATATGGTTGACCATACATACGATATACATACTGTAGAATTTTTCTGAATATGTTAATGCTCTTATAATTTTGACAGCTCTTCTAAGTGTATCAAACAAACAAGGTCTTGTAGAGTTTGCCAAGAAACTTCATGATTGTGGGTTCAGGCTTATCGCCTCGGGAGGAACAGCAAATGCTATCAGAACTGCTAATATTCCAGTCAGGTAATTTTTTAAGGATTGTTATAAAATAACTGTTATGAATGTCACGTTCTGATTAGTTTGGAGCACGTGCTTTATGAGAGCACATTGCACGAGCGCTCACTTTCAGTTGCGTCATTCCTATCTATTATGGTAATTTGTATTTTATAAAAGAAATAAAAAACTTGCTTGCTGTGCTGTGTGCAGTCATAAAGCACTTGGGGATTGGCAGATTGTAGTGATGGAAGTTCGGGGGGACTTGCTCGAGTCATCAGCTCAAGCCAGCTGTGCTAAGGGGGGGAGGGGAGAGGGGAGAGGGGAGAGGGAGTGCCACACAGCTTATTTAATTTTTGGTGCCTTAGACTTAGACTGGGGGTTTGTTAAAGGCTGGGGGCTTTATAGATGAAATATAGTATTTTATTCACTGATTCTTGTTTTTGTTTCAGGGATGTTTCTGAGATCACCAATGCACCTGAAATGTTGGGTGGTAGAGTCAAGACATTACACCCGGCAATACATGGAGGTATGTCTAAGCCCCAAGGGTGTTAAATATTAATTAAGATTTACTCCATGTTGCATATAAATAACATATCTGAAATTTTTGTTCTGTTTATAGGTATTTTAGCTAGGATAACAGACAGTGACAAGGCTGATATGGAAAAGCAAGGTCATGAGTATATAAAGTATGTATGAAAAACTTTGTTTTTTCTTGTTTAGCAGTATTTATATCTGTTGGTATTAAGTAAGCCATTTTTCTTCCACTTTTAGAGTTGTAGTTTGCAATCTGTATCCATTTGTGAAGACAGTAGCAAAAGAAGGAGTTACAGTAGTTGATGCTGTAGAGCAAATTGACATAGGTAATAATATGATCATTTTAATAATGTATCTTTTTTATATTGCTGTTATTTTATATTTTATATTAATTTGTGTGTGTTAGGTGGAGTGACGTTACTGAGAGCAGCAGCCAAGAATCATGCCAGGGTGACAGTAGTATGCGACCCTGACGATTATGACAAGTAAGTTGTTTTTGGTAAAGTATAATAAACTTTAAACTCAGTGTCAGATGAGGTTTGGCTACTGCAGGTGCCAAATGCCTCCACAAGGGAAGCGGCTGTCCCCATCAAGGAGGTTACTATGGTAGCCACCCATGGTCCACCACCTTTCTTCGGTCAACTGACTGCAGTCAGTGGAAATTATACTCACCTGTAATACGTTTACCGGGGAGAGGAGGGTGGGGCAAAAAGATGGTTTACCAACAAGAGTCGTTGAATTCTGTATGATGAACTCATATGTGGGCCTGCATAGCAATGGGCCGCCCCACATTAGCACATTAGACCCTACATTTCTATTAGACACCATTCATTGCATTAGCATGAGGAAAATAAGCCTGCAGGCCTCAAATTTAATTTTTCCTAAATTTCATGGTTTAGGGTCACATGACATCCTACCAACAACCTGCTCATACCCTATCAACATCCTGGTGTTTGGATTACCTTTCGAACACCTTTTCTACTCTTTCGCTTACTATACCTGTAAGAATTCTTTAATCATTGTTTATCATGGAGATTTAACTTCCAAATTATCCATAATAATGTAATATGTTAATCCTTATTGTTGTTGAGATCTAATACAATTGTTTACAGAATTGTATCAGAGATGTCTGCAAGTCCTACTCAAGAGGTTTTGCCTGATACTAGAAAATCCTTAGCATTAAAGGTATGAATATATTTGCAATCATATTTCTATGTTTTAATGAAGATGGACCCTAGCAAAACAAATTCCTTAGCAATGCATTAGCTTGATATTTAAATTGGTTTGTGTTTTATATCTGTTGTAGGCTTTTAATCATACAGCCAGTTATGACTTGGCTATCTCAGATTACTTTCGTAAAGAATTCAGTGAAGGGGTGTCTCATATCCCATTGCGTTACGGTATGAACCCACATCAAAAACCAGCACAACTTTACACCATGGAACCTCAGTTACCAGTCAAGGTTGTTAATGGATCTCCTGGTTTTATCAATTTGTGTGATGCTTTCAATTCCTGGCAACTCGTCAAGGTTTGTATACATTTCATATTATTTTTTAGTCAAGTTGTTGATTTGCAGATTAATGCAGTTTTTGATATAGAGCGTTTTCACGTGACATCACAGCGGCCATTATGGGGTACCAAAACAATACATTTTCTATCCTCCAGGAATTGAACTCTATTTTAAATTATGCAAATACTGTGCAGAAAGTTTCTATTGTTTATGGCTGCCTTCTCACGTGAGTGAAAACGCTCTATTCTGCAAACTCCGACATTTCAACAGCTTGTTTTGAAATTGGTTTTTCACTGCTGCCAGTCAAGAATTTTAGAAGGTACCAACCAATTGTTTGATTGCCAGCAGTGAAAAATGAAATTTAAGTGTGCAGCTTGCAAATACCGAGTTCACAGAATTATGGAAAACCGTAGTATTAATCTTGTAATGTTAAGGCTTCTACATGCACTGGGATAAGATCCATGAGAAAGTAGGTTCATCATCTTGAAATACCTTAATCAAATGGATTGATTTCCAGTTCACCCTCAGTGTTGACAGCATGACCTTGCCCAACCTCTCCATGAAAATTCCATATTTGAAGGAATTGCTCTCAAAAAAACTCACAGTTTTGGTCATAATCAGTGTGAGGTCACAATACACTTATGCTTGTCTTTGCATTTTTATTTAGGAACTTCGAAAGTCTCTTAACCTTCCTGCAGCAGCATCCTTCAAGCATGTTAGCCCAGCAGGGGCTGCTGTTGGCGTGATGCTCACACCAGAGGAGGCTAAAGTTGCAATGGTGGATGACATGATTGATGATCTTACTCCACTGGCTATAGCATATGCAAGGGCTAGAGCTGCTGATAGGATGTCGTCATTTGGTGACTGGGTGGCCTTGTCAGACACTTGTGATCTGCCAACAGCAAAGATCATTTCTAGGGAGGTAGGATAAGATAGTATCAACTCATTTATTCAACTGTCCTCCTTTGATCTTTCCACCTTTCATTCTCCACTTCCATTTATCCATTTACCTGCCTATTTCTTTATTTCATTCAGCCACCCCTCCCTTTACCAATTAGTCCTCTCTCATACTTGCCAATCTACAGCCTGTATATCCTTCATTCACTCATTAATTCAGTCACCACCCCCATGCATTCATCTATCTATCCAATCTCCATATATTTATAATCTATCTAGCCACTCATAAATCAATCTCATCCACCCATCTTTTCAAGGGTTTAAATCCTATCCATTTTGATTCATTCATTATTTTTTGTCTTAAGGTATCTGATGGAATTATTGCACCTGGTTATAATGCTGAAGCACTTGAAGTCCTTAAGAAGAAAAAGGGTGGCAAATATTGTGTTTTGCAGGTAATAAAATAAGATAATTTTATTCTCCTTGTTCCTTCAACTTTTGTCTCCATACTGATTAGAGCTGTGTTGTAGATGGATCCAAACTATGAGCCATCACCCATGGAGAGTAGAACAATCTTTGGTCTTCACTTGGAACAGCTTAGGAACAACTGCACAATTGATGAAAATGTTTTTAAGAATATAAAAACCAAGCAAATAAAATATGTAAGTACAACATGTAGACAGTAGTTGGGACACTTAATTAATTTTTGTCATGCAATGGAATAACAAATATAACCTTTGAGTACCTTCAAATTATATTAAACACTGTTTATTGCAATAATCTTACCTGCAAGTACATGCAACGGTGGACCTGTACTTTAATTGGGTTGAAATGAAGGCATTGTAGCACTGACTATACAGTCCATGTATGACCTCAAAGTGTATAGCTCTAACCAATGTACAGTGGCTGAGACTACAGACTACAAAATATTATACCTTATTAGTACAGGCTTCATGTATATGTTTGTGGTCCACAGTTGCCAGCAGATGCAGTAAGAGACCTGATAGTTGCTAGTATAGCCTTGAAGTACACTCAGTCTAACTCTGTCTGCTATGCCAAGAATGGACAGGTACTATATAACATTTTTACCATTTCTCTATAATCCTTGTTTTTTCTATATTATATTGTAGTGTGTTACAGTAGTTGTTGTTTTTTGTAGGTCATTGGTATTGGAGCTGGTCAACAGTCTAGAATCCACTGCACAAGACTTGCTGGTGATAAGGCTAACAACTGGTAAGAGGCTGCTCTGTTTTGTGAGTTATCTCATACTGTCAATGACATTGATAGCAGTGGGTGCACATGATGGTCTTAAGCAGGAATTGGGCTGACAAACGTTTTTACTATTCCCCAAGAAATTTAAAATTTGTACTTCAAGGTCCTACGTAGGTGATGATAAATATTCAATGTTTTGCTTTTAAGGTGGCTGAGGCACCATCCTAGAGTTCTTGGAATGACTTTTAAAAAGGTAGACTTGCAGCCTTGACATGTAAATATAATTGTAATGATAGTTTACAGGCTTTGATGGAGATAAACCACGGGAAACCCAATGCATGCTACTAAAACCACAGAAAGCCCAAATACCAACCTTGACATGTAAATATTGTAATGATAGTCTACAGGCATTGTTGGAGAGGATCCACAGGGAACCCAACACATGCTACTAAAACCACAGAAAGCCCAAATACCAACCTTGACATGTAAAATTAATATTGTAATGATAGTCTATAGGCTTTGATGGAGATGATCCACAGGGAACCCAATGTATGCTACTAAAACCATAGAAATCCCAAATACCAATCTTGACATGTAAATATTGTAATGATAGTCTACAGGCATTGATGGAGATGATCCACAGGGAACCCATCACATGCTACTAAAACCACAGAAAGCCCAAGTACCTATGAGTACTAATTTCATGTTTATATTCCAGGGTGTGAAGAGAGCAGAGAAGTCCAATGCCATTGATGTATATGTCAATGGAACAGTAGGGAAGGTAAGTAATACTGTTTTTTAACATTGCTTCTGTTCAAAAGTAAACTTATTTATTTTTTCCAAAGGACAATGACAAGGCCACTTGGGAAGACATGTTTGACAGTCCACCAGAGCTTCTGACTGAGGTAAAGGAAAATCATTTCCCTGAATTTTAATGGCATTTCTTCAAAATGTTTTCTATGAATTTCAAATTCTCTTAAAAGTACATGTGACACTGGGGTGGGAAAAAAATATGACATTGGAGACACCATCACAGTTCATGTATCACAACAGGATTTTTAAGCGCTTTCATTTCCCACACCTTCCATAGCCCTACACACCTTCTATGCCCTAAATTTTCAAAGTCGGGCATAATTTACAGTGTTCTTTTAAAAGTACATTTATTGGAACACTATTATCATGTCACTGCGACAATCAGTGGCACATTAAAAAGTTTTGATTGTAAGAGGCCTCTGAAATTTGAAGCTCTGAGAGCATAAAAAGCACTCTAAGCATGCTTGAATGATTGGTTTATTGTTTCTTTAGTCTGAACGAGAGAAATGGATTAGCAAGTTAAAGGGAGTGTCTTTGAGTTCAGATGCCTTCTTTCCATTCAGAGACAATATCGATAGAGCTGTCCAGGTAATGTTTGATTACTTAGCTTGTGAGATGCAATTTTCTTTAGTATATGACCTTACTGACTTGTTGGTTTATTGGTTTCATAGAGTGGAGTCCATTATATTGCTAGTCCTTCAGGTTCAGCAGCAGACGACATCTGTGTTCAAGCCTGTGATGAGCATGGTATTACCATGGTACACACAGATCTACGTCTGTTTCATCATTAGTTCGCTAATATTTAAAGCCAAAAGTATGATCTAGTATAATAATACTCCATTTTACAGTTCCATTCAGTGACCACGAATAATAGTTCCGAGCCGAGGGCTGGATTGCCGTGCATGATAAACTGTAGTTTCGCTATGCGCGGAAACTCTAACCTCGACATGGAACTATTATTCGTGGTCACTGAATGGAACTGTTAAATGGAGTATTGTAAATGTTGGCATTGCAATCAAAAGTGTGGTGAGTGTAGATTGTCAATGTTATATGATTTTTTCCAATCAACCTTTTAAAAAAAGTGGTGCCACATTTAATTCATAGTTCAGTGAACAGCTGGTATGTATCAGAATTTATGTTCAGATTTAAAAGCACTTGCAAAGTTAAAGAAGTGATTGTTAACATTTATGAGGATGTCATGAAATGATAGACTAATGTAAAGTTGTTATTAATAATAAAGTGTAAGCTTATCTGCATAGTTAAATTCTTTAATAGAACAAATTAGTTTGTGTACAAAATTTTCTTGTAGCTTTGACTGGAAGATTGGGTTCAGCTTAACTCTGCTATAAAATTATTAATAATAGTATCCTAAGTTTGGTGTTGGTAGATTGAGAATGTCATGTTGGGCAATCTTTTTTATCGCATGCTCATATTCAAAGATGAGGCATTTTGTGCAAGACTATTATGCATGCTATAGAAAACACACACAAAACATAATTAAAATTTATGTTAATGGGGATAAGGGATAAGGGATGTTTTGGAGTTCCTTTTTGTTGGGGAACAATCTTCTACCATGGCCATTATCTTACTGAAAGCTACCAATATGTGTTAATCAAAAGTAGCCCGTTTATACTTTTGTTAAAAAGCAAAATTCCATAGTCTGATTGCTATAAAAATCTTTAATACTTAAAAGATAATGAAATGATGCATTACAAACTTAACAGTCAACTAATATTAAATTGTATTTTATGTACATCATACAAATAATTACAATTATTATATGTAGGTGTTAGAAAATTATATATGGATCCATTATATGGAGTACAGTGTCAACAAATATCACTTTGCCTGAGGTTTTATCGGCAGTCCACCCATGATAAGATTTAGTCCAGGTGCAACAGTGAACTCATCATCATCAGTATCTTCCTCACTTTCTTCACTACTGCTGCTAGTATTTGATTCCTCTTCGTCATTGTCATCCTCACCATCGTCATCGTCATCCTCTTCATCGTCATCATCATCATCTTCACTATCATCTTCATCACTGTCCTCCATATTGTCTACAAGAAAAAAACGTGTTGAAGAGGATGTTTTTTGAAATATGAGTTTATTTTTTGTATAACAGTTATTGATTTATTTTACAGCGCAACAAGCAAAAGTAAAAACAGCCAGCTTTGCATCGAAAATGTGTTGGTTTAACGTACAGAACCCATGCATTAGTATGCATGTACATTAAATGTGGTCATACTTTTGTGCATCGTAACCTAAGGGTAAAAATTGACTCTTCAAAAAGATTAAAAACTAAATATTTACCTTGTTCTATTTTCATCATAATCACAGAATGGAACTCTTTGCAAGTAGCATTATCAGGCTCCAGCAAAAGTACTAAAAACACAAAAAGACATCTATTGACTTGTTTGAAAAACTTTGTTTGAGGAAATTTTTTCAATAACAAGCAATAATGCAAAAAAGCGCCAAAAACTAGACCTTCGTATGAGTTTGGATCCCCTTTTCGTTTTGGGTTAACACTCAAAACCTTTTTTAACAGTTAGAAACTGATGTACTATGGTAAAATGCCTGTTTGAAGTGGTATTTTCAATTGTACAAAGATGTTTTGTTGCATTTGTGTTAGAATGTAGCTTTGTCAGGCTTTTTATAGAAAATGTATGGGGAAAAAGCAAATGAAGGCTTTCAAATTGTTTCAAATTTTTGCTTTGGGTTAACATTTTGATTCCACTTTCATCGATCATCTCCACTTCCAAACAAGTTAAACTTTCTGAATAACAAGAATTTAGCCTTGTACAACGGCATTTCTTAAAGAAAATAGTTTTTGGCGCTCACCGCTTGAATACGAAAAGAACTCTCTCTTAATCTTTTATTACCAAAGTTACTTACTTTGCTTGCACGTTTCTTGAGCTTTTGTATAATTTCCGCTCATCACACACTGGATAAATTCTGCTTTTATTTCTATAGGTACCATTTCTTTGTTCTCGTCATTAGACATATCATTTTCTTTTGCCTCTTCGTTATCAGACTCGCTTTCATCCGAATCACTCTCTGATTCTGAGCTTTCAGATTCATGCTTCCCTGCCTTTGATGGCTTCTCATCCTGTAATAATTTAGTCTTTTCTGTTGTAGTCGTAGAGCTGATTTTCATGGTACTTATTTTTGTTACTAGAGGGTTGTCTGTTTGAACAAAAGATTGATAAAGGGAACACATTCATAAGTCAAACCATGCCAACAGCTATCTAACATACATGTACTTGTAGCAGTTTTCAAGAGCATTACCCAGAATGATACAATCAAAGTGTTTCCATGACATTGTTGGAAAACACAAAGTTTTCAATGCTTATTGAATGTCATGGAATGATATAGCTTGATTGAAGTCCACCAAAACCTACTTCATCAGGATGGCAATTCAGTGCAAGCTAGCTATTGAGAACAACTAAATCATAATAATGTTTGTATATCATATAGACTATAACAATTTCTGAGTCAATAAACTAGCTTATTTAATACACATACTAATTATAAAATATTGCAACAATAGACCCTAATTATAAAATATTGCAATTATAGACCCTTCTCATACTTTCCTTCCCTGCTAGCAGAGCCTATTTTCCTTTTGTTTTGGTGGAGAGAAAGAAGGGAGAGAAAGAGAAGAGAGAATCTGCTAGCAGGGAAATACTTTCCTGTCTTGCAGAACTTCAGTATCCCTACATGAGGGGGATGGGGAGTAATGAGTGGGAAGAGTTGTACACAATCTGCTAATAGTGACTAGAAAACAAATTAACCTTGTGGTTTGAAGAATATTCCATCTGTACTGTTTCTTCTTTGTTCTTCTGAATCTTCCTTTTTCTTGAATAACTGGAGTTTTCTTTCAATACGTCCAGCACTGCTGCACCTTGTCCCTTCTGATTCTAACCACGTCTGGTTACCTACTTCAAATTTGACTTTTCCAGGCTCTAAAACATCAAAAAGTCAGTCGTATATAACAAATGCCAGGAAGTGATATGAAAATATAAGAAGAGATAACTAGCTAAAAACTAGTGTGAGCTGCGTTGGTGAAAATATGAGACATGCATAGAGGCACTTACCTGCAGAGAGTGAAATTAGACCTTCAGATGTTGCCTGCAAAATTAGAGACAAAAGTTTTTAAGTTTAACTTTTTTTAATGCTAATCACAGTGTGGCCCATATTACTAACTCGTTACACTGTATACAATGTTTTCACTTTTCATCATGGAATATCACATATTTTCACTTGCATTTTCTAGTATGTCAAAAGCTTTCAGGCTTTTGTGTTTGATTACTAGGAAAATACATATGAAGTGGGATATTCCATGGTGTGCMACAAGATTTTTTAAACATGATTTTCACTATTTTATCTTATGCACTATTGCCAATACACCAAGCCAATAAATTCAAAACACCACAATACCTGTTGGAAAGAAAGAGTGCAACACCACTAAATATACAATGGCTTTGCTGCATTTTCATTGCCGTATTTTCAATGATGTGGGATAAAGGCGGTTATCCACATGTTGACTTCAATTTCCCTTTCATCTACTTCTTTTTTTTTTCTTTTTCTCTTACAAGTAAGAAAATGAAACTACTATATGTCTTGTTTTTGCTCCATACCTTTTTGAGTGGCCTTCTTGTTAAACCAGAGGGTGACCTATTAAATAATTAAAAACAAGCTGTAAGTCAAAAAACATTAACGATTGAAAATAACCTTACAATAATTTATAAGATGTACGGTTTTGCTAGACTGATTATTGTTTGACGTCAAAGAAAGCTTTAGTCATTGTTTTGATTTTGTAGTTAATTCATATATTTACAAATGTGATTTATAAAACAAATGACTTAGCATATTTTAGTGGAACATGTAAAGCCCTGATGACGTTCAATGCAGTATTGTTTTACTTTGGTTCTTTGTCCGTCATCAAAATTAGCATTGTTTATCTTCAAATTAATTGTTTTCGACTTTTGTTTTCAGAGCTATTGAGTTTCGGAATTACTGCAGGAATAAAAGAACCATAACTTACTAAAAAATACCAAGATTTTATAGACAAAGCAAAACTTACTAGCGAAAGTGTTAGATAAAGAGAAATCCAATGCTAAACTGCATTTTGTTACCGACAACGAATTTGACGACTAATAGCATGAATTATATATACTAACCTTAGTAATTCCTCTCCTTGATCCAGTACCATCATCGTATTAGCCATCGGGGATGCAACTTTCTTTATTTCAGACATGTTACGAGTATTAAATCTTGTATATAAACGGTTTGTGGTTACCTGGTTACAATAGTCGTTTTCTTCCTCACTCAAAATACAATCATTCTATCCGAAAATCCATAAAGAAATTATCATATCACTTAACAATGTGATGCTAAAGAGTCGTATACTCAAATGAGGTGAATTAGGCACAAATTAAAGTTAGAAAATAAAAATATTAAACGAAGAAGTTTGCTTTGAAGTTGGCAGCCATTTTGAATTGGGCACCCTGTGTTATATATCCAGCGGTGTGTTGTGAGTATGCGCAGTTAGTATCATCTCGAGGGAAGTCCTAACCAAGAACAAGAAAAAAAAACATGGCGACTTCTCATATTTGTTCTTGTTTTGGGAACCTCAGACCTCGGTATAAACGTCTAGTTGACGACATCTTTCCTGCTGATGCGCGGAGTGGACTGGTGAAGTCAAATATGGACAAACTTATATTTTACGCGCTTTCTTCGCCGGAGAAATTGGATCGGATCGGAACGTACTTGGCGAGAAAGTTAACAAGATTTGTGGATCGTAAACGATATGATTTCGTTAGAATTGCAATGGAGGCTTTAGATCTTTTACTCATGGCATGCCATGCTCCTAATTTGAACTTATTTGTGGAAAGTTTTTTGCGAATGGTGCAAAAATTAATTGAATGTCCTGAGGTGGACTTGCAAGTGTTGGGTACAGCGTCATTCGTAAAGTTTGCTAATATCGAAGAAGACACTCCTTCGTATCATCGCCGTTATGATTTTTTCGTCTCAAAATTCAGCTCAATGTGCTGGTACAACGGCAAAGATGAAGAAGAGAACCTTAAAGTACGAAGAGCCGGGTTGAAAGGTCTCCAAGGTGTCGTTAGGAAAACAATTAGTGATGATTTGCAAGTCAATCTTTGGGATAATACTCACATGGCCAAGATTGTGCCATCGCTGTTGTTTGTATTAGAAGAACGCCAGAAACAGCGTCCAAGGAAAGAAAGTGGGGAATACACAAGCTCTTCCGAAGAAGACCCTACTCATCTAGCAGAATCATGCCTTAGAGAGCTAATGAGTCGAGCAAGTTTTGGCAACATCAAGGCGGTAATAAATCCGTCCTTGCATCACCTAGATGTTAGTGAGTTATGGGAGCCTAGTGATTTTGCTTTGCAAGTTTTCAAGATAATTATGTATTCTGTACAAAACCAGTACAACCATGTGGTTATTCAAATGCTGTTAAATCATCTGGATCACTGTGCAAAAGATTCTGCAAAGAAGAAGACAGGAATTGTCAGTGTTTTGTCAGCCTGTGTCCGACTTGCCTCAGGAGTTTCCATTGGACCTGCAGTTCTTGAGGTATTTAACACACTCCTTCGTCATTTGAGGTCCTCAGTTGATGCTAGATTTGATTCCAAAGTATCAAATTCTTGTGATGAGGATGAAAAGGTGTTTGAAGAGTCTTTGGTCAGCACTATTGGAGCATTTGCATCTATTTTACCTGATTATCAGAAGAATGACATCATGATGTTTATCATGGGAAAATTCCCTACACAAGGGCAAGATCTTAGTAATTCAGACACACGCACAGTCATGAGACTGTCAGAGAGTGACACAGCACTGCAAAAAATGCTTCTGCACAGCCTTCTTGAAGTTTCAAAGAGCTTCAACCCAACTTCACTATCTGCTGCCTTTTCTTCTTCCTTCTTTGAGGCAATTTTCCAGGCAACTATTGTTGAGGATCCAGAAGTGCGACGACTAGCCCTGGAAGTAATTTATACATTAATTGATCGCCATGGTAACCTACCCAAGCTGGGACTCGATGGCATGTTGAAACGTGGGCAAGAGATTGAGCTGAAAACAGAGAAATGTACGAAGCAGGATTTGATGTTCTTCAGGAAGTACGATGATAAAATCCTGTGGTATTTGTATGAGAGTGCTTGCATGAGAACTAACAAAGTCAGCAATATATTTGGTATTTACCTCACACTTGCAATCCTGAGTACTGAGTTGAGTGAGTCAGAAGTCATTTCTCAGTTAATTTTACTAGTCTTTGGACTTCAGAATGCAGCTCAGAAAGAGGAATATCGCCTTTCAAGCGGGGTTCGTTGTGCTATTCATGCTATGRCAGCAGCTCATCTCCACCTTGCAGCACAGCTCCTCAGACTCAGCTCACTTGGAAACCATGTAACTGAAGTAATTTACTTTAGAGAGAAGGAAGCAAGTTATTTAGTACCAGAGAAGGGTTTCTCTGCTGAAAATATTCAGCTTTCCACTACAATCTTCTCAAACCACTTGATGTTCAGTCTTGCAAGGGTGCAGGATAGCCTTCGTAAGGCAGACGCCAACCTAAAGAACATCCGTGGTTCCTATGAACACAAATCCTATAACGAAATGTTGTCACAAAGCTCAGCTCCTGAAATCAATGCTTCATCAGTCTCTAGTGCTGAACTAGACACCCACCCATCATCCACCGGTCTGCGTCCACTGACACCCAAAGAAGACATCACCTTCCAAATGCTGAAGGACATCGTATCAGACAGATCACCTCCGAATCAAGTGAATGAAGAAAAAGATTTTAAAGAGGTTACCTTTACAGAGATTGCTGACGATGCAAGTTACAGGTTAAGAGAATTTAACAGTAAACTTGACAACGTATTGGATGTAAGTAGTACCCCAAGAACTCTCAGCTGTTTGAGCATTTCAACGATAAGCATCTCATCTATCCCCGGAGAAGATACCTTTGAGATTAAGTATCCTGAACAGTATGTATACTAAATATCATAAATTAGAATAAATTCATATTAAATAGCAAGACAGTTCATGGTTCTGACTCACAGGATAGTGAACCAGTTACAATATAGCAGCTCTCTTCACAGTGTAATTAATACTACATCTGTTTTTGGACTGCTACGTTAATTTTTCTTGCGCTATCAAAGAATAGTAAAATTAAAATAGAACTCTTTTCGTAATCAGAATTTTTTTAAATTCTGTGATATTCCATTTAAAAAATAGACATCAGTTTTTTGTGTCTGTCCTCTTATTGATGATAAATTGCATCATCATTGTCAAAGTAGTGTCGATCCACATACTACTTTGACAATGTGATGACAAAATTACTGATGATAAAAAATTACCAATCAGCGTGTGAGAAATTTGTAAGTTATTGTAAAACTAGTATTTGTTTAAATTTTGGGGACAAAGTAATGGTAACTAAGGGAAGTAGGGACCATGAATTAAATTCATGCATGCACACAACTAATATGTGTTACAGGGTGAGTGGGAGTTATAAATAACATGCTGTCAAATGCAGCATTCTGATTGGTTAAAACTGCATTCTAGACCAGTTTGTGAGGGTAATTTCATAAAATTTGTTTTACTGGGCTACCTTTGGTGGCCAGTTCATTTTTTTTTGTATCATAGTTAAATATTTAACTAGGTGTGGACTGGAAATCTTTTATACAGACATATGCTTATCTCGCATACATGTAGTTGCAAGATTTCGCCAGCTTTATCTGAGTGGCAATCATTTTGGAAGTGCCTTGTTTAAAACCCTTGTGTCTTCCATTGGTAAAGACTATTTAAGTTGAAGCCAGACAGACACATTTTTTATGCAGGCTTGATAGGTGAAAGATCTACTACAACATCAAAATATACATCTTTACACTGTCAGCTATAAGGAATAATCTTTTAATGCATAGCATCTTAATTAAAAATGGGATGATTCAGATCTACTTTAGATATACTGTAATCCAGTCAAAAATGTAGTTTGGTATGTAAAATATTACCAAACCAGATAATTGTCTTTCTCATCCATACAAAACTAGTCAAATCCAACTAGTGGACTATCATCAATGCTGTGTTCTGATTGGATGAGCTACTACTAGGCTATAAGTTATATCCTACTAGTAGCTAATCTCCCCCACATGAGCCGCTTTCAGTGTCTCAGGGGAGAAAGCATTGCGTGACGACACTGAAAGCGGCTGTGGGGGAGACTAACTAGTAATAAAAAGTGCTTGCTTTCAAAACAAAAACATTAAATTTAATTTTAATTTTAAAAACTTGTTTGCATATATATATATATTTGACCGACTAGTTGGATTTGACTGAAACAATATGAGTCCTCTCGCCCTCATGGCCTATGAGTCAATAGCTCATTCAGCATTTGGCCTCATGGGCTCTTAGCCCATTCGGATTCAAGGACTAATTGCTTACTAGTATCAAATAAAGTGTATGCCTGAGCGTTTTTTTCAGAAATTTTTGCAAGGTTAGGAATGAATGCCTTGAAACTATTCTCCATGCTACTTTAATAATAATAATAATAATAATATTTATTTATAAAGCGCAAATACAAATCTGTTCTAAGCGCTAGTAAACAAACGACAAAGACAACGACAAAATAAAAT
>NW_022261634.1:42112-66695 GCF_009602425.1 Actinia tenebrosa
CACCCAAGGGCAGAAGGATTTAATCGCCGTCAGGTCCGAAGTCCATACGCCGCCTCAGCTCTGCGGATGTCTCGGGGGTATGGCAAAGTTGAATCGCTTTTTTCTTTTCTTTTGGTGGGTTCGAATCCCGTCTTATCCACATAAAGTCTTTCTTTCTTGATCCGTTTTTTTATTAGATTTAAATCTTCCTCAATAAGGCATTCTTTTAAGTGAAAAAAATGTATTCCTATTCTGTTGCTTGTAAGCCTGTATAAGTTCGATCAGACGTTATCAGTCATGTAAGCAATATCGATCCGCGAAAAGTAGACCTATGCTTTCCTATCTTTCCTGGCAAAGTTTACTGACAAGAACATTTACTGCACTTGGACCATCATATGCACGCAAAGGACTAGTGGGTGGTGCCGTGAAGACTTCTAGGTACTATTGCACTATTTTGGTGATTGTGACAGAGAACATTTGGATATTTGATCTTGTTGCGTCATGGCGCAAGACCAAATTCACAACTAAGTAGCGTGACATGCATAACGCAAAATTCTTTATTTTGTGGTCTAAAAAAGGGCAGAACCTGCAAATATTTTAATATCATTTAGAAAAAGCCCTAAAGGGAAAAGATCGTCTTAGACAAGTTAAACGAAATCATTCTTTTCTGTGAACCATTCCATTATCTTTTGACTAACATTGCAACGAGGCCTCTGTGCATGATACAGGCAACCCAGTGAACGCCTGTAAGGCGTCTTGTTTTGAAAAAAAGTCTGGCAAAAAATAAAAAATATTCTCCCCTGCAGCGGTTCATAGTGGTGTCACACAACGCTCCCTCCTTCTTGCCGTGACAATGTCTGCGGGCGAGACCAGGCAAATAAAGCCAAATTGATTCCAGATACAGAACTAGATTATAGCGTGACACATTGCATCGATACGCTGCCCGGCGCCATCTTGGGATTTGTACGAGTATGCGCAATTGTTAGAATTGGGCTGAAATAGCTCCGGGATGGCCTGGAGTATCACTCTTTATTGCACCACTTGTCCTTTAGGAGACTAGTTAACTTTATAAATACGTTAAGATAACTATCACTTGACCGTAAATAGTCGACCTCTATCAGATAGACCTTTTTACACGACAGCTATCTTGTATTATGGGATGGCGAGAGAAAAAAGAAAATAGCGTAGCGGCCGCGGGGTTACGTTTTTAAAATGAAGTCTTAGTGTTTACATATTGTTCCAATTACCGGCAAATAATTTAATTGCTTTTTAGTTGTGCTTTTCATTGAAAAGCGTAAAGTTATATAAAAAGACATCCTGACAGCTGTGGCATCTATACATTTTCCAATACTAATACGCATGCCCTAGGGAAATGCCATAAAAGTAGAATTCAAGATGGCCACCTTACCGGTAAAAAGGTCTAGAAGCGTGACGATGTAACTGATCCACGGATAACTCCGACAAAGGACTAGCGTCCGAAACGTCAGTACGTTTTTTCATCTTTTCACGGTGTATAATTTACCCTTTTATCATTACTGTTTCATTAGAAACATCGACTCAGCTCACACTAGTTTTTAGCTAGTTATCTCTTCTTATCCACTGAATCATAAGCAGAAGGAACGGAGGCTTAATTTTTTTCTTCTTGTACTTCCTCTTCTGCTTCGGTCCTTCCTGCGCTAGTGAAAACCAGATTCTTATGCTTCGTCTCTCACATGCAGAACGCACTAGGTAAAGTGATTTATATTAGCCAAACAACGAGGCTTCCTTTTACTTTCCTTCTGCTTCCGTTTATTCATTTTCACTGAAATATAACGACGTAATGCCTCCGTTTCTCTGCTTTCGTTGCTTCCGGCGCTCATGACAACCAGGCTTAAGAAAAACTTCAATTCAAAGTTAATAGACTTCTATCTTTCTACCAAAGTCTTTTCGTTATGCCATTCCCTTTTTATAAATTAACATTTCTTTTAATTTCACAAAGTTTCTCGCTTTCCAAAATCTTTTTCCAACAAACAATTTTTCTGTCTACTATAAAGTTTTATAAAATAACTGTTATGAATGTCGCGTTCTGATTGGTTTGAAGCGCGTGCTTTATGAGAGAACACAGCATGCGCGCGCACTTCCCGTTACGTCATTCCTATCTATTATTGTAATTTGTATTTTATAAAAGAAATAAAAAACTTGCTTGCTGTGCTGTGTGCAGTTATAAAGCACTTGGGAATTGGCAGAACGCTCTAGAAGTGTCGAGAAGCACTCCGCTACGCGTCGTGCTTCTAATAACACTTCTCTCGTATCCTGTCAACCCCCGCGTGTTTTATGACAGCACACAGCACGCGCGCGCGTTTTCTATTTCTTCATGATTTTTGTTTTTGAAGCCTACTTAAGGTGCCACCTGGCGCGAAGCAGTTGCTGCGTATGTGAAGGTAAACTGAGTTTGAAAATTCGAGGGACACGAGACAAATGTAACCGGCACTTGACGTATCTAATAATGATCCTTTAATTAACAATATTATTATTCCCGACCATCACAACTTCTAATTTGATATTTCATATGAATTTCATACTTTATCGTACGTGATAGTCTCCTAGATTTTTTATCATAAATATCCAATCCAATCTAATCTAATCTATCATATATCTTATCTAATATAAATATACGGCACATAATAAGCATATAGATAGTCGTATGGGGTCGAGTATACAGACAGAAGGTTCGCCCGACTCAGCCAGAGGCGGAACACGTAAGCTTGAATTCGTCCCTGAATGAATTAGCGAGAAAGCGCCTCGTCGCCAATCAGAATTTTTATATACATTTGTACATTTAATTATTGTAAACGCATAGAAAAAAAACTGTCTTTATTATTGTTATTAGTATATGTAATAGGACCCCATGCCGTCCAACTAAGAAATAATTGGACGAGGAAAATTCCGAGGACTGAGTCCAATTTGGCAGTCAATTTTTCGAGTCTAATTATTTCTTGATTGGGGAGTATGAAATCCCATTACCTATTAATTATATAGCTGCCTAATTAATCCCATATCAACAAGACCTGTCCAATTAATGATGGTAATTGAACTGAGTGGAGTGCGATTTGGACCAAAATCATACGAGTGATTACAAAATTGCACGACCGCCTAGCGGGAGTGCAATTTGTTAATCACAAGTATGATTTTGGTCCAAAATTGCACGACACGAAGTTCAATTACCACTTAATCATATCCTTTTTGTAATCATACACAAGAAAAAGACACAATAAAGAGTGCAGAATAATCATTTTAATGTAGAATAAGAAGTAAATCAATCAGGTTTTTCCTGTATAAAATAAACGATTTATCAGCAAATCATTAATACCCATAAATAATGCTTATCATTCTCCTCTCTGACTGGCTGAATATAAGAATTCTGTTCTGTGATTGGTTCTTTCAAAAAGATGCGATTAAGAGCTCCTAAGGATGCGATTTGGGAATTAATCGCACTCCTATGAACCAATCAGATTGCAGGATTTGGTAGTGATTACAAAAAGGATATGATTAAGAAAATAATTGGAAAGTTACCTATATAGGATTAATGAAAAGCTGTATAATAATAATAATAATAATAATAATTATTATTATTATTAAATCAGTAAATGGTAATCTGCCATTTACTTTTATAGATATTATATTTCGAAACGCGGGGAGAAGTTGCCCGATTCTTCTGAACCATGGTCAACTCTTTTATGGTATAACTGATGTTGTCATTCATATTTGGGATCACCATAGTTAGTAGAGGGGAATGGTTATGAAACCTATTGTTATATGTCTGCACAATCCTTTGTTTTACCATTGTTTTACCATTGTTGGCAATGGCTGAGTGAACAGACCAAAATCTTTCTTTTGGCTGCTAGTTCAAAATACTTAAAGATTTATAAGATATTTGAATATTCCTTACAACAATCCCATATACACAAAATTTATGTTTACTTATTTTGCAATTTTGGATGAGCAAAAATCAAACCTTATGCACGGTCAAGACCGGTTCAACATCAAAAGCGAACAAAGACCTCTAACAATAGGTTTCATAACCATTCCCGCAGGGCCGTACGTAACTAGGGGGGAGCACAGGGTGCACGGCACCCCCCATAAAAGCTTAAGGTCCGCTCATACATCTCCTTTTCTTTTTCTTTTTCTTTTCTTTTTTTTCTTTTTTTTTTTTTTTTTTTTTTTTCCTTTTTTTTTTTTTTTTTTTTTTCTTCTTTTTTTCCTTTTTTCCTTTTTTTTCTTGGTTCTGCTTAGTTTTGGTTGAGTTGGTAATAAGAAAACGATCAATGGTCCGATTTTATTCGATGTGCACTCTCCCTGTAAAAGTTCTGGTTACGGCCCTGTTCCCCTCTATCAACTATGGGATCACGTAGCTCAAAGCTGGACTCGCATGACGATGCATGCGTGGCAAGGACGAGCTGTTTAGCTAGTAAAGACATCGATGGATCAAATCCACTTGGGTGAAGTGTTTTGTTCATTTCAGTCTACGTGTCACTCTCTTCAGAATAAGATTCTTTGAGTTGTATCCATATTCATGTGTCTTCTCATGCACAACCGTTGAACAAAGAAATAATACTCTAGGGAATGACACGTGGTCGGGAATGGGAAAACAGTGGATTAGATCTATTATGAACAGATTTCACTTGCATGCTAACGCTTCTGATACAGTTATGTAACAGTTAGGGTCCCGTTCACACATGCATTTCAGCGCGTTCTTTCCTTGAGCGACAACAACAACAACAACAAGTGCCTTAACCAGGCATGGGAATTGTTAATCCTTTCTACTGCAAAATAATAAAGAGATGTTCGTAGCATTTAGAAATACCAGTTCAATACAATCCGGCCGGATCAGTACTGATCATTATATTGAGCTGGGCACATGATACCGATGCTGAATGCTTACATGCCGCAGAAAATACCACATTGTGTCCAGCTCCGTACGCGTGACGATGTGGTCGTGGTAAATCAAAATCGCATCAATCCATGCTCCCCTCCCCCCAATTCCATCTCGAATTTTATCGATGTAATCATCTTGCCGCTCAAAAATGAAACTTCGCTGAAGAATAACCAACTTTGTGTTTACATCTTGTTTAATGTGCGATTTTCTTTACTTGAAAATGCTCCATACAGGATTCAGAATGTTTGCCTGTGTGCAGCACTGACATGGATCAGTGTGAGCACCAGTAACTGACCAATAAATACATTATAGTTACTGTCTATATTAGCTATAATCACACTATACACCATGCGTGATTAAATACTGATAGGTAAGATTATTCTGGTTATTTTGTTTCGTCTTTGTTACCCCACATCCATTGAACATTTGAAGCAGGCCATCATTAAATGTATTTGACGTGCACTAGTTGACATTGGGACGGCTCGGCACTCGACGTCCCTGGCATTGTCTCAGCATTGCCGCGTAAGGTTCGCAAGAAGAATGTATTCGTTTCTGAGCACCTCCTTACTCTTCTTTTCTCAAAAATCCTTTTCAAGCCTTGTCGATAATTCTTAACAAACAAAAAGTAGATGCAAGGATTGACCGCTGGGTTAAGATACCCTAGAAGCACAACAACAAACATGATTATTTCAGTGGTTTTTGGTTCGATGGGCGGAGGTTGCCACTTCCAAATAAAACCTACCACAGATAGAAACAAATAAAATGGTCCCCAGAGGATTATAAACGCAGCTACGATAGCTACTGATATATAAAAGATCTGCTTGTTTCTTCGACGTCGTGATTGGACTTGTTGGTTGTTAAGCATGTTGTTGACCGTTTTTGAGTTTTTGTTGACTTTATACATCAGGAAGGAATAAACCAGTATTATGATACCCATTGGTATGAAAAACAAAACCATGATTATCGTTGAGATAAAGGCAGTTTTATCTTGGAATGTCGGCCATGAAGGCCCACATAAATTGAGGTCGTTGACTTTTACAAGCTTAAAAATGTAAAAGTAGGGAGAGAAGACGGCGACAGCCATGACCCAAGTGGCTAAGATCAGAAGGTATCCTTTTTTCTTGCTAAACGTCTGAAATCGTAGGGGAAAAACAATGGCAATGAGCCTGTTTACAGAAATAGCAAGCAGAGTGAAGACTGAGACGGCTGGCGAAATATCTGCAAGTAGATAACATAGTTTACATAGGACGTTACCGAGGGTACCACTAACCAACCATAGATAGCGCGTCCCACTTGCCTGTTCAGCAATCTTTATTGGAAGAGCAAACAGTGGGACAGCTAAGTCTGAAATTGCCATGTTCACAATAAGGTAATTGAAATTCGTTTTTAAGCCTTCATTTCCGAAGATTACGATGACTACAAGTATGTTGCCAAGTAGAGTCCATACAAGGACGATGCTGTACAGGATGATCTGTAATTGGGATGAAATGATTGTTGTGTCGTTCGGTATGGACATCGAACTATTGGGGAAAATAGAGTGGTTATCCATGGCTCATTCCTGAAAAAAAAAGAGATACAACATATCAAGCTTTACTCTATATGTTAGTGTCGAAGTTGCAGTAGAGAAAGCGCACTCCATATATGGTATGATCAATTCCATATTTGGATTGTGCGGAAAAGCGGCAAACAAAAAGGCCGTCGTTTTATAACGAATTCGACATGAACATTTTTGAAGAAGAAAAGAAAAGAAAAAAAGACAAGTAAAAAAGAAAAACTTTGGAAAATCAAGGAAGGATACGGGGACTATGCTAACTCGTGGGTCTGCCCGCAGACAACAGACACAGGGAAATACGACACTCAATATTGATACAAAAAGATTCAACATATCTGGGATCATAAAGAAGAGCATATGAAAACCCATATAAAAGAACAAGGAATACTATAAAAGTACGCAGCCTGTGAAGGACATAACAATAGGTTTCCAATTTCCAGGAGTTTGAAATTCTTTTCTTTTGTCCTCCAAATTGAGCTGCTTTGACGTCACATGCACAAGAGGTCTATATTCGTACTTGGGCCATAAACCAGTGAAAAGGACGGTATGGACCTCGCATGGTTAATAAGAGCTCTGTACGTATTTAACTTTCTTTTCATTTTTTCTTATAAAACATGAAACCAAAGTTAAAATATTGCTTGATATTGCCGAAAACTCCGACCGAACAACTTGTCTTCACTTATTTTTTAATCGATTGATTTGATAGTCGTATCGACCGTGTTAACTAGTTTAGTTTTATTAATTTAAGTTTTTCAATTTAAATCGTTATTTTACAAGGGTGACATAATATGGCCCTCGAAAACGAAAAGTTAAAACTATAAAACTCGAAAAGATCTAATATATAAGCAACTATTAGATGTAAAAATAACTAGGTAGAAAATGGACATAATAGAAATTAGTATAATGCAACTATCTAGTGACTATCTGCAGAGTTAAGTTTGTCGAGGAAAAGAGAGCGTATAACTGTCGTTTTAGAGAAAGAGGAACAACAGAGACATTGGTAGGTCGAGAGGTGGACAAAATTTGCTTTAGATCAGGATGCAAAAAATTGAAAAGGACAGAAGCAGAATATTGAAAGCTTCTAAGACCAGTATTTGAGCAAGCTTTAGGGGCAAGAAGATCAGTTGTGCAAGCTCTAGTATGGCGGTTGCAGTTTGTTCGTCAAAAATCGGGAATAAAAGGGAAAAAAAAGCATTGCAGTTAACAGGTGCAAGAGGGTTTATGCCTCGAGCAGAACGCTTTTATGCTCTAAGAAGCCTGATTTGTTGTCACTGAGTCATTTTTGCATTGTGTTAAGTAAAAGAATGGTGCGGGCTGGAAAACGCTTTCATTTCACTAATATAACTTGCTAAAGCTTTGATAGCCACAATCCCTATCTCTGATAAACATCCCTATATATAGTGTAGCTTTCCGCTCCTGTTCTGAATATATATGAACTATATACTTGTACTGTCGTGATATATCTGATGAGATACGTGAGCTGATCCTCACAAAGCAACTTATGCAGCTGCAATTTTTTTTAAAGACAGAAAAAAATTGAGTCTTAAACGGGATAAAATATTTTTGGTGTTTAACATAACTCATGCAAGCTTTAAAAACTCTAGCTATCCTGCTCTAAAACATTCCATACCTTTTATCGGTCCTACGTTGCCCAATGAAGCCTGTAGACCATACTAGCTATACGGCTGATTGAAAAAAACCAAGTCTTTTAGAAATTTAAAGCCAAAAAACAACAAGACGAAGACTAATCAAGAAAAGCCAGTAGACTTCAACAGCTGTATTTGGCACTGACAATTCTTCCTTTTCTATAGGCTGGCAACTGCATTCATACAGTTTTAGAAACTATTTACGCTAGACACAATAGATGGAACAATTCAGTAAAGTCACTTCATGAAGAAAAAACATTGTGAAGTCAAGTTGAACTAGGCTGTAAAAGCAGTGTAAACTGTGTGAGTCACCTTGTCTAGTATCAACAATACAAACCATCTTGCGTGCTTTGTCCTTCGATTCCATTCCATTCCAAACTTTGTCTTCCTCTATTTACAATATTTTAATGCTATTTTTTTCAACAACAAAAGCACAACCTTCAAGTGGCCAAGTGCTTATTCGTCTCTCATCCGTTTCGTTTCTAGTGATCAAAACGCCATCAAAACAATAAATGGAAATAGCGCGTGCGAAAAACCATATGGCCCTTGTTCTGGTAGTATTGGAATTTAGAAGTYGAAATTTTGTGGAAGGAGGAAAACCGGAGAATCCGGAGAAAATAAATCTCAAGGCACATAAGAAAACCAACAAGTAGCCGTTACTACTACGTACCCTAGCCTCAGAGAACGAGACTCTCCGGGGATTGGGGAAAGAGGCGGAACCTCTCGCCGATCCACTGAGAGCTCCGTTCATAGGTCCTAATGTTCCGATGGTGACGAGTGTTTATATACAAAAAGTGTTCTTTAGCGAAGTCATTTAAACATGGCGCCTATTATAACCGGAATGACACAAAACAGTAAAGTTCATTGAAGTTTTTTTTTTTTTTTGCATAGGGGAAACGTTTCGACTCCAAGTCAATGCATGGAATTGGTTTGTGTTCATACATGTCAACTTTGATATATCTAACTTTTGTATAATATGCAGGTTGGTGGCTAGTGGTCGTAGGCGCCACATCTAAGGCCGGTTAACTACTAGACAAACGCTGCAGCTGTTCAAAAAGTAAAATCATATAAAGTTGTACGCAATATCAAACTAGACTTTTGTTGGATGCTGTGTAAAATAGCTTGGCAAAGTTCCTAAAAAACGCGCATCAAGACGGATGAAAAAAGAAAGCTTGTGAGCAAATTACTTGGTAAGGCCTCCGTCAATGCTCCGTTATTTGGACGTTTTAAGCCTAATCTAAAAGGATTAGGGAGAACAGTAAATTAAGCGGGCACAAGATCAACCTCCCTCAGTGCTTCGTTATATCGATGTTTTAAGCCTAATCAAGGATTAGGGAGAAGAGATTAATCGGAACAATAAAATATAGAGCCTAAAGTTTGCTTTTCTTTCTAATACGACAACCAAGCCACGCTTGTTTCTAAAAGAGCGCTTTTCGTAATCAGTAGCGATACACAGCAAATTTACTTACCTTACTGTGCCCGTAAATGCGTGTTGCGATTGGATGAATATCGGGCCACTTTCGGGCACGAAAAACATATCGGAATAAAATGTTCAAAATAGCATTAAACCTCAAAAGGATTAGTTAATATAGTGGTATAGATTTGATATAACATTTTCAATGAGTAGTTGAGTGACTAGCACATTTATCACGATTTTCTTAATATTGTTTTGCGGAAAGTTATCAGCGTCATATATGGTACATTATTATATTCTTACCAGTAA
Source organism: Actinia tenebrosa (assembly GCF_009602425.1). Next base: position 51,928 of record NW_022261634.1, read on the forward strand.
TCAGTTGTATTTGGTTATCCACGCGTTCGTACCATACATGAAATATCACAAGATAAAGCCTGAAATGAAGTTCTAATTTAAGATATCGAATCGAACTTAACGAGGTCTATTCATTACTGGAAGACAATGAAAAGCCATTTCAACGTTAATGATAAAAGGGTAAATTTTATACCGTGAAAAGCTGAAAAAACATACTGACGTTTCGGACGGTAGTCTTTCGTCCTCTTTTACTCCGACAAAGGACTAGCGTCCGAAAAGTCAGTAAGTTTTTCCATCTTTTCACGGTGTATAATTTACCCTTTTATCATTACTGTTTCATTAGAAACACCGACGCAGCTCACACTAGTTTTTTAGCTAGTCGTCTCTTCATTTCAACGTTAAATCATCTCGTACCTTGTAACGTGCGTCCACTCATACGAAAAGCACTCTATGATCAAAGAGTTTAGTTCTTGACCTTTTTATTTTGACTACATTGTCAATGAATAATATATAGTAATTGAATAAATGCTACCCTGCAGATAACTATTTCATATCCGTTAATTAAATGGACTAATCAATGTTAAAGATACTTATCTCACAATCTCATCAACTGATATAACTATAAAGGTTAATTTTTTCTAGAAAATGCATATTACTCTAATGCTATCTATTTTCAAATAACATATGATCTAGCCTTCTGATTTGTTCGGAGCGCGTCCTTTATGAGAGTACACACCTATTTCGTATCTAAATAAACGACTATTCTAATTTGGAAATTAGCAGAGGACTTGAGAAATGTAATGATTACCCCTTTCTCGTTGTTTTGCAAAAAAAAAAAAAAAAAAAAAAAAAAAAAAAAAAANGAAAACTGACTGCAACAGTGACTTATAATGATATTTTAGTTGTTTCTCGAGAGTATTAAACAAAAACAAAAAGACGCAACACTTGAAGGTAATTGCAAAAAAAAAAAAAAAAAAAAAAAAAAAAGAACTCTAACCGCACTAGTTTCCAATTTCTTCAAAACTAAATCTATTTGTGAACATGCAAGATAATATATAATGAAGAACTTCCGAAAGGATTTCTTTTGCAATTTGCTTACTTCAAAAGGCGTTTTAATTAATCCCATCCACTTAAGTTGGTACATGCAATCGTAACGAATAAGTATGTTGCTTCTGGGTAAGTGACTATAGGACATATATATAATAGATCCTATTAATGTTATAAGGAACATAACGAATTGAATTTTCAAATCCGGAATGGCCCGCGGATCGATAAGCACCTTAAAATCGTTAATGGCGTCTCAATCATCGTTTATGTAACTGATCACGAACTAAACTTATAGTCACACCCTGTATTATGCGATCACTGCCCGGGTAAAAAAGGTGTGACGAACCCCTATTTCTAAAACGATAAGATGAATTTACAGTCACAGAAACCTGTATTATGCGATCACATGCTGAGAATACAGGGCTTAGTATAGGCTGCCCGGTTAATAAAGGTGTGACGAAGGGCGGGCGTTTGGGCATGCTCTATTGCTCCAACTCTCAGACCGATGTGAATCCGGGTGCAGCGTCGTATGGCAGTAGCGTTGCTTATTGGTTCTCTCCAGTACTTCATCTTAATTCGATCATGCAATGAAGGTCACAGGTTTCTTACTCAATGGCTTTTGAGAGCTACCCTCGTAAAACAAGAAATATTTTCACATTATTTCTAATAAATCACATTGATTATTTGACTGTAGTTTTATAATTGCAAGAATACTTTAAATGTCAAAATGCTCTGTTGACATTTCAAGTTGGTACAAAAAAAATACTCAAGTTGATACGAAAAAAGTGCTCATCAACACTTCGTTAGAAACGACCGCGTCTGCTTAAGAAAGGTGACTTGACCACTAGTCACTAGATATTAGTCACTATACTAATCTAAGTGTTTTTCCCCCTTAAAAAAAAAAAAAACGAAACAAAAAAAAAAAAAACAAAACATTGTCGTTTCCTATTTCTGACACGTGTCAACATCTGTCTTTTATTTTATCGGAATAATGATAACTTGTTCACGCCAAAGTCAGTTCTAGATATCTCTTATTCAAACGGCACGATAAAATTTATAAATAGCTAGAAGCTTTTGGGGTCAATACTAAATAAAGCTAGATGGATCACCAAAGCAAAGGAAAATACTTGAGGRAGCAAACTGAAGTGTAGAAGACAAAATGAAATAAATGCGTGGCAATTCAGGAAAGAATGAAAACATAGCAAAATGACAAAAACCAAAACAGTAGAAAAGGGGTATGAAAAAGGTAGAGTTAGGGTTGAGTAGGCGATGAAGGCAAACGATCGGCAAAAGAAATAAGATAAGAAAAATCAACCCTACATTGAAAAAACATTTCCTAGCCGTAATAAAAATCGATCGTACATAAAACACATAAAAACCTACCATCTATATAGTGTTGTAGAGCCCTTACTGACACTCAGTATTGTACATGTATCTAAATGAATCAGCAGCGATGATCCGGAATATAAGGTGGAAATATGATCTACTCTTGTCCACACGTCAAGTGCTATTATTACAAATAGTACACTTAAATGTATCTTACTTGATCTTATTTCTCACCCAGGTGATCGCGGCTGCTCACTTAGAATTCAATGGACTTTTGTAACTAGGAAAAGTAGATATATAAACATAGTGTCATATGAGAATAGTAAGATAAATGGTTTCAGACGGCTTATTTTTATCAGTTCTAAAAACTTAGGCACGTATGCAAATAAATAGTCTCTCGTGACGTCAAACTTTCCCCTTCTTCCCACGTTAGAAACGTTCATAAGGGGAAAAAGTATGAAAATTTCGATTTCAGTTTGCGTGTAAAATTTAGTCTATCAAAAAGTTATCTATTTTAGTATTTGTGCTGTGATTTTGAGACTCTTTTGAGACTCATCAGTCTTCATTTTGGGGAGACTCTAATGTATGTATTTGTAAATAGAATACAGTATAAATATATTGCAAATGGCACACTGTCATTGTACATCCTCGCGTCTAGTGACTAAAATCATTATTAGGGCGTTTTATTTTGGTACTTTAGGTTTTTTTTTTTTTTTTTTAATGAGCGAAGAATCAAAAAAGCGTCGATTTTTTTGCTCAATTTTTTATTCATTATGGTTTTTATCATGCTGCAAACAGGATATAGTTTTTGTGCCCTCTAGAACTAGAAAACCTCCCGCCAAAACGAGTTTTTGAACGATTGAGAACAATTACTTAACACTATACTAGCTTTTGATGAATTTCATGATCAGTTAAATGCATCCTAACTCCAACTCAATCCAACTGTTGACGTTTCACACACAAACTACCACAACCAGGGCCGTAACCAGGGGGGAGCACAGGGTGCACGTGCACCCCCCTCCCCCATAAAAGCTTAAGGTCCTCTCATCCATCTCCTTTCCCCTTTTTTTTTCTTTGGTTCTGCTTTCTTTTGGTTACCTTTTTTTTCCTTTTTGGTTCAGTAAATTATTGCCTGTGCACCTCCCCGCACAAGATCCCTAGTTACGCCACTGAGTTGGTAATAAAAAAACGATCAATGGTCCGATTTTATTCGATGTGCACCCTCCCTGTACAAGTTCTGGTTACGGCCCTGACAATCCTAGTTCAAAATATCTTTTCATATTTAAAGTTAAAACCCTTTTGAGAATACCAAGACAATAGTGAAAATTAGCATAACAATAAAAGCTAAATAAAGGTATTCTGGAAGTAGGTATTATGACACGTCATCATGCTTGAGGCATGTGTGTGATGCTTGAAATACGTTGCTGTTATCACTATCAACACAGACGGCAATGTAAGTGATGGAGTTGAGTGGATCTAGAAAATAAACTGCCTTTATAAAGGATACAGCTCTTGATAGAAAAGGTTGGGAGTTGGACCGACTCTGTGGCACAGAGGCTTGACAACACATTTTGGTAGTTGGTGGCTTAAGTAACATGTAAAATTTAGCAACATCGAGCGAAAAAAAAAACAACCCTGAGAAAACAATATTTTGACTCCATTATGCCATACTCCCGAGACATCCGCATGCGGAGAAGCTGAGGCGTCGTATTGACTTTATACCTGACGACAATCCTCCCTTAGTATGCGCTGGATAATGTTCTAGCCCGAATGGATCAGTTGAGAGAGTAGCCGGCCCCAGACCGCACCTACTTTTGGAAAACAATTTAAACCTTTTTAAACAGTTCGATTTTCCGAATTGAAATTTAATGCTAATTTCAAATCTGGAAAGAAAAATAGGGTGTCCCGAGCTTGTTTTCGAGATAATCAGCATTTAATGGAAGCCTACGCGCGAACTTTTGGAGCAAAACTTGCGCCACCGGAAGTGATAAAAAAAAAAAGATTCATGAGATAATAGTTATTTGCAGACTATATGATTGCACGAATGACGGCTAGTCAATCATTCTACTAAAATACGTGGATATTTTCGACAAAAAGACAAAGAGATACATTGATTTGTCATATTTTGTAGTTTTGGTGTTCTTAAAAAATCTCATTAAGTCGAACAAAAATCCCTACAAAAATCTATTTTTTCGTGTGTTAGAAATATAAACTTTTTCTAAAATGTTGATATAACCTAGATTTTTAGGAGTTTTTTTGAACGAGCTATCAAAAAATAGAGAGTCCCGTGCAAAGTTTGAGGGTTTTGCCCTGTTGAAGCTCAAAACGCGTATGGTTCTTCAATAAAATCTTGTAGATTTTTCAGCAGTTTTTGAGCGCGCGCACGTCGTGGGCTCAAATCGAACGTTCAAAAGTAGGCAGTCACCTTAAGGTCGTTTAAGAAACATTATTGGCGTGAACCTAAACGTTATACCTAACTGATATTCTTCTCATTATTTCGTTTTGGTTTTCCTAGTAATACATTCTCTCCTGCGCGCACTGATTATCTCACTAAATATTAAAACGTAGGTTGAAAAAAACAACAGGTGTTTCAAGAGAATATAATCAAAAGAGGAAGTACATTCCTCCATTTTATCTCACGCCGAGCTCTATGTTATTGATTTCCTAATGATAAAAGCTTCATTCAAGGAATAATTCAAATACAGCATGCGCAGTTTATTTGGCGATGTTTGATATTTTTACATGCAGCGATTACTAAACGAGTTTCTAATCTACAGTTTTTCAAGCATCAGGGCCGCCATATGTCATCCAAAACGCCGCCATTTGTGTTTAATCAACAAAATAAATGCATGATTTTCATTTCCACAGATTTTTTAGCCACTGTCTATTATTGCAAATAACTAGCCACCTTTTACGGTAAATCTTAAAAAAGTGTGTTTAAACTTATCATATATAATACGTTTGCATGATGGCGTCATTTGACTACCACTACCATAATGCTTCGCGAATTTTCTTTCTTTTTTAAATTTTTATTCCTTCATGAGAATAGTAAGACAATTGGTGCTAATTAACTGAACAAAAGAAAGTGTGCAAGGGAGTCTGGTAGTAGAGGTCAATGACGCCACCGTGCAAACGTCGACCTATTGCTTTTCTCCTATTTTATAACTGTATCCTATAATGTATCTGTTGCTTTTTATTGGGAAATGAATGTTGAATGGCGTCTGGCTTACCTTTGAGAGCTCCATGAAAAAAGTGCTTCTGATAGTGGTTTAGCTTAGACAGACTTACAACGAACTCTCTCTCCCTGTTTCCCCCCTTACACCGTAAGTTTAATCTTGGCAACGCTCGCTGGCTGTATTGAATATGAGTCCATAACCGAAGTGACTAAGACGTCGTTATTAGGTTACCATTTGCAGACAATTGGGCACCTATCAGACGTACTACAAAATGGCAAGGCACCGGTAAATTGCATAAATTGTTACCAAAAATGTCTTGTCAAATAGAAAAACGAAACACCGTATAAGATGCGAAATAATTTTCGAGTCAGTCGTCGCGGAAAGCCGTCATGAAGCTAAATTACCCTATTGATGGGTTGCAAGCATTGTCAAGAGAGTTAAAAGACAAAACAGGGCGGCCATTGTAGTACCGTTAACAATGGATGCTAATGTGAAATATTTTGTTAAATGGCACCAACATGGCCGCGATGACGTAACGCGCAAACGAAGAATTCAACGTATTCTGCCAAATCCATCGATAAGCCTTAGTAAAGAAAAGATTAGTGATATTTTCTGATATTTTCTTATGTCTTAATTGTTTTACAAGAATTTAATTCCAACGCTTACATTTAGTTTTTTTTCCCCCATCTCTCAGGGCTGAGAAAACTATGATTTGCGCGGCATATACTTTCTTAAAATCTAGCTAGAAACGTAACGGTAAAGATTAAAGAAAATATAGCGTAGTTAAACTGGAAGAAGACAGATAGAAGCATGCACAAGTGATCGATGTTTCCTGCTAATAACATGAGTAGATCTATTGTTGCTTGGTCGTTCTTTCCTATGCTTCGAGGGCTTTTTCCCGGGTTCTCTGGTTTACCTCACTCCGCAAAAGTCCAACTTCACTTTTCTAATTATTTGATATCTTTGGTCATAGGTTTGTTAGCCTCTAGGTTAGTCTACTAGCCTAGCCACGAGGCAAAATAGGGCAAGTAGGTTAGGCTAGGCTTTTAAGTGCTACACTCGGAAAAACAAGGAAGATTTTTAGAAAATTTCTAAAAATACAAGACATGGAACAAGATAAATAGGTTTTGAAAAACCCTAAACCTTACTGATGACAAAAAAACCTGCATTGAAATCACTGTTTATTTGACTAAGATGTAAGAAAATCCTGGCGATTTTGTTATTTACCTTTAAATGTCGATTTTTTTTTTTGCAAATGTCTTCTTACGCAAATAGTATTAGTCTGACTTGAGTACTTAAGGAGGAAGATAATAATTGATTGCGCTCTAATGAAGGACCTTGGATTTCTAAATGTTGATGTCTGTTCCTTGAAATAGCAAGACAAAAGGGGGTAAAAGAACAAGAAGAAGAAGAACGGAAATGAATTAAGAATGAATGGAAGTGAAAAATAAATGAATAATACTATTAACTAGACTGGTAATCGTGAATAATTTATGACGCATTAATTAATTTATGACTTGTTCTAGAATTACTTTAATCACCATCTTCATATTGGTATCCCTGTGGTTGTTTTGGCGGGAAAACGCGTGAGCGTAGTCAAAGCTACGAACATGGCTGCGTTGCACGTTGTTACTGATATAAACGTGCCATTATTCTCTGGATTCCCAAATGTCAATCCTTTCGAATGAAAACCATAGTGCTCACATTCTCTTCAGTATTGTATAGAAATGGCGTGGGTTTGGTATTTTCTAGCTTAGCTGTTTCTCCGAGATTGGTGGACAACTCAGATGGTGATGATGATGATGATGATGATGATGATGATGATGATGATGATGATTGTGATGATGATGATGATGGTGATGATGGTGATGATGATGAACACACAAACAACAGAAGAACAAATGAAAACAGAAAGCTCACGGATGAAAAGTCGAAGAAAGAAAAAAAGACAACACTGGCGTTGTTAACACCACAACATCAAACAGGACAGAAAAAAATGCAGTTTGTAAATGAATACGAAAAACTGATATATAAACGTTTCCAAGTGGCGTATCGTATTATTTTTTTTTTATATCTCAGATTAAGAATGAGCATCAAAAGAGAATCACTTAATTTTCCAAGGGTGTGAATTCATATTTGGTTTTTTTCTTGAAAATATAATCTCCTATTACATCAGAAAAGTGGTTTTGAATTGACATGACTTGAAATTTGAATTCTGAATTTTTTATTAAATCAGTGGCTGATGATAAATAACACAAAAACATCAATGCCTGTTCCCTCAAGCTTCAAATTTAAGTGTATATAATCAATCGTTTATATTAGTCGACTTCAAATATCAAAATTTTCAAGGATGATATAAAAGAGCGAATTTTATGTTACCGGTATTCATGAATCATTTTTAGATATAGATAAAGCTAAACATTACAATTTGATGAATAAGAGCGAGTTTTTGTGAACAACATACCAGTCATTCTATAATATCGAAACTTCAAACTGAAATCGAAGATTTAAGCGCAGAAGACTGAACAGTAGTATAGATAGCCGTTGTCGTGACTTACAAAACTCGCCTTCAGGGCTTAATAGAAACCCCGGGAAATTGTGACTATTGTCGACGTCCAAGGGCGATGAATTAGAGAAAAGGAAGATAACTAAGCTACGAACAAAGATATTACTCTAACAATGATCGAATGAGCGAAAGAAATAAAGAGAAAAAGAATGTCTATAGTCCCGTTTACACTGGCGATTTTTGCGGCGATTTTTGCGGCGATTTTTGCGGCGATTTTCGGAAATATGAAATCTTTTGTCTCATCCTTCAAAAGAGACATTAATCTAGGAAGATCTTGGTATCCTGAAATAAACTTTACAAGTAAATTCTTTACCATTATTTTTTATGGAACAAAAAAAAAAAAAACGCAGCAAAAATCGCCGCAAAAATCGCTAGTGTAAACGGGGCTTATTAAAGTAAAGACGAAGATAAAAATAGTAAATTGCTTTCATCATGTCTATCGTCAGCCAGTTTAAAAAAATCTTACTAAAAGAAAAAAAGAGAATACTTTGTCATAGGTCTTAAGTAAAGTATCAAAAATACTAAAAAGGAATTTACCGGTGCTTCCGTGAAGTCGATACACGATTTTCTCGATCAGTTTTCTTCTTGTCTAACGATGTCAAGAATAACCTTGATGATCATTCGATGAAAGCTTGTAATGGAGTTGAGCATTCCCCTGATTGCGGAGTTCTTGTAGACGTTTGCTGCATGAGTGTCAGGTGATTTGCCTATGATTCATAGCATGCAAATTGACTTTAAATTGTAATTAAATGAATAATAGATCATTGTGACGGGCCTAGAATTTTTCGCTATCACTCCTTACGAGATCATATCAGTATTTCTACTTATTTGTACTTGTAGTTTTATAGGGCTTCCATTGATAGCAGACCTTTTCATTAGTTCTGAAGGGACTACTCTGGCTTTATCTATTTTTAAATAAAAGTTTCATTCATTCATTCATTCAAGATATCTTCTTGGTTCACACAATCTTTCCCGATAATCAGTTTGACCGTTTTATTCCTTTTGATCATGGTTTCTTTGCAATTTATTTTGTTTCCGCTCAGTATCTTTAATTTGCTTGTTCAGAAGTCATTGCATCTGACTGCCAAAACAAACATAGAGAAAATTCCTTCCACGGTCCAACTATCTTTCGTGATCTATCAAGACACACAGGATCCTGGCAAAGTATATTGCTTGTAGATGCTATCTGACTCGTTACCTCAAGGTCAATCGATAAGAGAAAATTATTGAAAAATCCTTTGGGTTTTTCACTAACAGTTTCAGTGCGAGCGAGAGACATCTGCGAATATTAACCCATTCTGTATTATCTACCACCACTTATCGTTACCATTAATATCTATCTGACGACTAGAAGCCACGTAAAGGTTATATACCGTTACCGACATGGCCGAAATGGATATGAGATATATCAACCAAAGAGGAAGCCGATCGAGGGTTGATGTATATCATATACCGTCAGTAAACAAAAATAATAATGATACAGTCAATTCAAAAAACGTTGTCGTCGACCAGCTCAAGCCTACGAGACTGGACCGAAAGGAACTCTGGGTAGTAATCGTTGAAGCCGAGTTGACTCCATAATTTTATCTGACTAGTTATGCCTGGTTTACAGCACGAACCTTCGTAGGCGAGCGGGAAGTGTTGAAGGAGACGTCTTTTTAATGCCTTCATATTTTCGGAATTGTGAACTGAATCATAACTACTTTATCTTTCTTTCCCTAAACCCGAAGACATGCATTTGACGGATTGAATTGTTTCTCGYCATTATTATCTTTACTACTAGCGGGAACAATTAATTCAATCAGAACGAATATTTAACCGCTTCAGTGAATTTTACCCATATTTCTTTCGGTCCTGTCGCGTAGGCTTGAGCCGGTCGACGACAACGTTTTTTGAATTGACTGTATAATGCTGATCATGAAAAATTCAGATTTGAAAAGTTATATTTGAAATACTTTTGTTTTCTGAATGGTTGGATGGATGTATGGATGGATGAATTGATGGATAGATGGATGGATAGATGGATGAAAGCATCTCAGGAGATCCGGCTATTGAAATAAGCGAACAAATAAAAGCCTGCTTTCAGACTCGCTTGCTCAAGATATGATATGATAAACTTGTGATAAAAACAACACCAAGCTATTAACATGTAATAACCTCTATTTATCTAAGAGCCAGAATCATATCAACCGTTAATTAATCTCTAGACCTGACCTGCACGCATTCTTTATATATCTTTTTCATGTGAGTACAGTTGCTCAAGGGTTTTCTTCCATCAGACGATACTGATAGACCACAAATACAGGTAGTGCGCATGCCCCAAGGCTCTTATAGCTGCTCAAAGGTTTTCTTCTACCAAGATCAGCTGCTTAAATTCCTCTTTTGATTTCTGTCCCCACGTATTCAATGCAAATTGCTTATGATATGGTATGTTTCCGATACATATATCAATATATAATATCATCAATACCATCATTATATAATGTACCATGTACCATCATCATGTACCATGTTCATTATCATGTAACATAATAATCTTCATGTATCATCCTGTATCATCATCATCATGTAACATCACCAACAGATATCATCATTATCTTCATCATTATCGCCATTATCATCATACGTCATCATCATGGATATATCATCTTCATGCATATATCATTATGCACTATCAACATCGTGTATCAACATCATCTATCGTCATTATGTATCATCATCATCATGTATCATCATCAGGCATACTAAATATCATGTACTATTCTCATTCTCATTATGTATAATCATCATCTTCATCACCATCATGCATCATCAACATCATCACTATAATAACAAATGCTTTGTTGTAAATTCTTTGCACCAAATATCAAAAAATTAACCCAGAAAGTAGAATGGAACTCTACTGGTTGGAACAACAAATACAAAAAATGCAAGTTGTGCAAAAAATTTGTGCGAAGCTTAACAGTTTTGTTCACGACAAAAATTGGAATTCAAAAAATTATCCAGCTGGTTCCGGAGAAACAAGTGGTGCGGTTAGCTTAACTTCGTTTGTTGGCTTTTGATTCTTAATCGATCAGTTGAAGTGTGGGCTTTGTTACCACTTGTTGTAGTTTGGTTGCAGGTGTCAATACTTCAAAGTCTGCGGTTCTATTTTTAGCCATATTACCACATGCTATCTAACATATGTTTCTATATAATCGATATATATGCGCCTATTTGTTATTTGCGCTAAATGCAAGCTGAATGAGAGTCAAACAAGAAAACGAGAAAAGAAAATGAGATCGAGAGAAAGAGTACAAGGAGCAAGTTATTATGTTATTAACTAGTGACGTTATCTAAACCCTTAGTATTTCATGCTAATCATCTTAATAAAAACTGTCTAACTTGACACACGCAAGAAAACCCCTCAACCAACCACAGAAAGTGTTAATTAATTATATTTTCGTTGATCCTAATAATTTCTCTGATCAGTTTTGCGTCAATGGAATTATATCCAATACATGTTATGTGTAGCTTTAGTTTTCGATGACTCACAGAAAACCACTCACCAATAACATTTAGGTTTTGGTAGCACAGGCAAGAGTGACTTTACTTTGCCCGTGAAATGAAGTCGTATTATTCAGTGACTAACAATCATAAATGAATCCCTATTTATTTCTACTAATCTGATCATGACACTCGATCCAATGGTCGTCAATGAAAAGACTTAATTTTATTTCATTTTAGTGACGTCGACACCACAAGGACTTGTGACTCGCATGTGACCTTCCTTCATAGCTAAGCTTCATTGATTACATTAATTATATTACTTACAGTAATACTTATCATATTAACAGTCTGTCTGTGTTGGGTACCCCCTTTGATGGACTTAAATAAATGTAGATGTAGATGTAGATTAAGGCTTTCTTGAAGTCTATATTACGCGCAGCGAGCACACCATAGACTGCTTGCTCTAAATTCCGCTCTAAATCTCCGAACAACTTGTAATAATAAACCACTTCAATAATAAGAGGGTGCCAATGGGGTTAAAACTGATATTTCATGATTTTGGTTGATATTATAGCCAGCGTTCGTAAAATGTTATAGCTGACACTCGGCCGAAAACTTAGTAGTTAACTGACAAATGAGTATCTCATAGTGACCCTCCAACATAACGAACTCTTTATTCCATCACAGGTTTGGTAGTAGTTGAACAGAGCTTACCTCTAAGACGTTCCTCAGTGAATATTGGCAATCACCATCCAGTCTTTTGAGTATAAAGTGTCTTCAGGAGAGTCTCAGTTTCGTTTTATTAAGGTCTGAGTTCGAACCGCCCCTTTATATGATTGACAGCAAGGGATGACGTCACATTTGGTGCCCGGATGTATGGCAAACTGTGCTTTCTTTGGGATCATAAATAATAATGTTTTTGAACTCTTGGAAAGTCTGAGTGGGTACTAAATGAATACAGTCAATTCAAAAAATGTTGTCGTCAACCTACTCAAGTCTACGCGACTGGACCGAAAGGAACTCTGGGTAGCAATCATTGAAGCCGAGTTGACTCCATAATTTTATCTGACTAGTTATGCCTGGTTTACAGCACAAACCTTCGTAGGTGAGGCGGGAAGTGTTGAAGGAAACGTTTTTAAAATGCCTTCATACTTTCGGAATTGTGAACTGAATCATAACTACTTTGTTTTTCTTTCCCTAAACCCGAAGACATGCATTTGATGGATTGTTTCTCGCCATTATTATCTTATTTCTAGCGGGAACAATTAATTCAGAACGAATATTTAACCGCTTCGGTGATTTTTACCCATATTCCTTTTGGTCCAGTCGCGTAGGCTTGAGCCAGTCGACGACAACGTTTTTTGAATTGACTGTATTTCTAAACCTAGTTGAGAAAATTTAGAATAGGATTTTAGCGGCGCCGTATAACATCGTAGTTTTCGAAACATTACTGAATAGATTACAAATCGTACTAGAGGGAAAAATCCCTTTGGCCTGTAGTGGAAAAAAAAAAAAAAACCAACTTAAAATGTTACTGGAACCTTGATGTCTGAAGGGAAACCCTGATACGTGGCTAATGGAATTAGCTCCTGTATCAAACCCAGCACCTTCAGGGGTTATTTACTTGCCCTTGTGAATTCCATAYCTTTCACGAGCAATTATTTTGATCTCCAAATAATCGGAACTATATGACTGATTCAAGAAACACTTTTTTACTCCAACATCTGTTTCCTTATTCTGAATTTTCTTTAGATTGATGCCTGGAAGTCGTAGGCAGAAATTTCTAATCACATGTACATTATTTATTACAAATTATTTATTAAGGATTTCGATCAAACATGCTTGACTAGAGCTTCCGGGAACCAATTTCAAACGCTAGATACCCGGGAGTTTTTGATTTTTGAAAAAAAAAAAATTGGTTCCTACACGTTTGATCGAAATTTTTCTAAGTGTCTTCGAATTGACCTTCGTATTCTATGCTGAGAAAACAGTAAAAGCGAAACTCTTTTATCGTTAGCAGAAGCGCTTGACAATTCTAAATAAAGTAAGAATACTTTGAATGGGCAAAGATGTGTTTATTTGACGATTTTTTTCTAAAATCAAAAACTCCCGGGTATCTCAATATTTTGAAATTGGTTCCCGGATGCCGGGTATCTAGACACTGCGAAACTCTATCCCTGATCTATGTCAGAATAACAGTTCCTCAGTCTTCAATCAGTGTCATAATGTAGTCGGTTAAATTCATTAGTTGATGGTCATGGAATAATGTTCAGTCCGAAAAGTTCACCTGTTGACTAATGTTTGTTAGTAAAAATTAGTTGAAATTAGTGAAAAATAAGTGGACACTTTATAAAGAGAGCATGAGTTCCAACATATGATAACATGTTTTTAGCATTCTGTCAAGTTAAATGTCACGCTATAAACTTAATCATTCCGCTTTTATTAGCGGTTTGCGATCATTCACAAGAAAGTGTTAAAATAACAAAAGGCATGGTGGTTGTATTGTCTTTTTATGTCAAAAGAAACTAGTCTTATGACGAATACATTGAAAAAAAATGACATCTATTAAAAATAGAAATTAAATTAAAACTATAATAACTAAACTACGATCCTGTGGTTTTTCTTTTGAGTCATTAAAAGCAGGGGCGGATCCAGGATCTTGTTCAGGGAGGGGTGCTGCGCACAATGTTAACCCAGGGAGGGTTATATCCCTTAGAATCAAAGGCAAAAAAAAATAAAAAAAATATAAAAAAAAAGGTTATCTTCGAAGTATAGGAGCGCAAAGTGTAACTAGGGAGGGGTGCGCACCCCCTGCACCCCTCCTCTGGATCCGCCCCTGAAAAGTGATAGTGGCTTGTCGTATCGCTTCAAATTTTATTGATAAGCTACAACCTCTGGGCTTACTGCCAGGACAGTACACGGAACACCGATCGATAGTGAACCCTGAAACAACCTCTGAGTTGATCAAAGTCAGGGCATGGCTAACTCACAGATAGAACCCTGAAACAACCCCTGGGCTGATCTAAGTCAGGGCATAGCTAACTCACAGATAGAACCCTGAAACAACCCCTGGGCTGATCTAAGTCAGTGCATGGCTAACTCACAGATAGAACCCTGAAACAACCTCTGAGTTGATCTAAGTCAGGGCATGGCTAACTCACAGTTAGAACCCTGAAACAACCTCT
>NW_022261634.1:92732-103745 GCF_009602425.1 Actinia tenebrosa
GAACGAACGAACGAACGAATGAACGAATGAATGAATGAATGAATGGATGAATGAATGAATGGATGGATGAATGAATGAATGAATGAATGAATGAATGAATGATAAAATGGCATGCTTTTTGTTGCGTGTACTACGAGAGTACCTAGAAATCCTTCAGAACTAATTACCTTGTTTGTGTTAATGCTAAAGCTTACGATTCTGTTTCAGACACTTATATCATTTTTATTTTTCAAACGCGAACGAAATGACGTCATCCATCGTCTTTTCACGATAACGAGAAGTCTTCAAGTCACGTTCCGTTGAAGTCTTGCATGTCAAAGTTCATTCGTAATTTGTAAACTTTCGATATTCCAATACTAGTGAGTGATCAAGCACAACTCAATCCGAGTCGAGGCTCCGGGAAAACAAACAAACAAACAAAAAACAAACAAACAAACAAACAAACAAACAAACAAAAAACAAACAAACAAACAAACAAACAAACAAACAAACAAAAACCGACTACATTATTGTTTCCCCTGAGCCTTGACTCGGTTGAGTTGTGCTTGACCACTCAACCAGAATATCGAACGTAAGGTTGGCTACTTTTGCTTGTAAACAGATACTTGTATATACACTAATTCGAAGAATCGTTGAACATAGAAGCTGAGACCGAAATGGCACATGGGAAATGACATAATTATATTATAATTTATTCATTAGCGCCATCCATGCAGTCGGTTTAGAATGCCAAACGCGTATTAAAAACAGTGGATGATGCCTTGTTAAGCTATGAAGCACTTTTTTACAGCAATATGAATATTTATATATAGTACAGCCAAAAACTTTGGCCTTGACCTTTTAACCTATTAAAATAGTTTCTTTACTGACCTGACACTGCTGTTTGTGTTGCTATTCTGTTTTCATGGTGAATAGTTTCTACAGTGCTACTGTAGTTTTCTGGTGAGTCTGTAAGGTATAAATATGATATTAAATTAGAATACATTTAAGTGCAGGGATATGGTTAAATTAATTGATGACATGCATGGGTTATGGAGAGATTTGAGAGCACGACTACTAGAATACTTAGTCAATGCTACACACTGGTTACAGTACGACTACTAGACATAATACTTAGTCAGTACTACACACTGGTTACAGTACGACTACTAGACATAATACTTAGTCAATACTACACACTGGTTACAGTACGACCACTAGACACTAGGCTTGAGTCACTTCTTGTCTCGTTTCACCTGATTTTCATCGGATTTGAATGTTGGTATTTGTTGMTAGTTAAGCATGTGCTTACTGATCGATCGATGAAACAAAATAACTGAATTTAAAGCTACGAGCAAGAGTTATAAATAAGAATGGATGTCAATTAATTCGGTCACGTGAGTAATGTTCAGTATCTCAATCGTCAACCCAAAACGTGACTTTAGCCATCTGCAGTTTCAAGCATTGAAAGAATGGAACAATCTGAGTGACACCCTTAAACAGTGTTCTAATATCAACCATTTTAAATCGAATTTCTTTTAAACCTGTAAACCTAAATAATTTGAACTTTTCATCTTTTACAATTTTACATACTAGTAATAATGATGTTGACTTTTCAGTAACGAGCTGGTTTCGATATTCAACCTCCAAATTCTCTTTTTGCATATTATTGTAAAAATATCTTATTTATCAGGACGTAACCTTCTTGATAATCACATTTATAAGTGAAGAAGCTTCCTGTTAAAATATGAATGTAAATAAATAAATATAGTGACATAGAAATGACTTCACTGTAAAACTAAGGTGTCACGAACACTGTGAAAATTGCCATTGGAATAAAAATTGATAATAAATTATTGTAGCACTGTTATCAACCTCTTATTAGGCCCCGTCCACACTATGCCGGATAAATTTGAATCCGAATTTTTATATATTCGGTTAGGCCTACCGTCCACACTAGTCCGGGCGAACCCGGAACAATTCTTCACCGAAAACGAATTTTCGAAATGGAACCGAATAAATAAAAATTCGGATTCAAATTTATCCGGCATAGTATTATAAGGCATGGACGGAGTCTTAGAAACGTATTTTTTTCCCAGTTCGGTGATGAAAAGTGACACTTCAGTTTTGCAAATTTTTTCGATTCTGATTGGCTAATTTTTTTTCTTCAGATCATTTGTCCATAAAGGAATAGATATCTGGTTAAGAATGACGAYATGATAAGAATTGGTATTTGTTTATCAGATTATCTTATATAAGTAAATAGGGTTATATCTTGCATTGTTTGACGTTCAAGCCTGATGTCCGCAGGCAAAGACACAGGAGTTGACGACAGTGATTACAGTAATCTTGATGGCAAAATGGCGGATACCCTGAAGGATGATAAGTGTAATTGTACTATTAAAGACGTTGGCAAGCAAAAAAATAAACCTTTAATATTTGGTGTCCATGAGATTAACTTTAACTCTACGTCTTTCCGGTCACGTTTTACAGCAAACGTATTAAATGTTTTGCATGATTTATCTACATCTCTTGTTTTTGATCAAATAAATATATGTGTGCCCTAACACTAGGGTCACCCGTACCTGTAAACCAGCGGTAATTCCCAGAAGTTGGCAATATATCTTACGTACTTCAAAGTATTTCAATATCGAAAATATCAGGTACTTGATAATGAGTACACCAGTCTCAATGACCGGCTTAGTTTAATCTCCTTTTACTACACTTAACCACTAGCCTTAAGTAGGCTTTCAACTACCAATGCAAAGTTCTTATAATGTAGATCGCCTTTGATTATATACATATTTAGTATTTTTACACTTATAGTACACTCAACAAAATTACTCGACTCTGATTGGTCGAGAGGAGTACAATTATAGCGTTAATTGTACTCCGTAGGAGTACCGAATTAAGTCGCTATGGCAACACGGCCAAAACAATGTCAAAACAATTATTTTCTATCATTTTGTACTTAAAAAGCATAAATAAAATTTTAAAGCCGTAAGAACTAATCTTTTTTATGCATTTCAGTTGCRCGATGGACTGRAAATCGGCCGCCAAATAGACAACGATGAACGGCGTCGCTTCGCATTTTTTACTGAAATTTTGTTGAGTGAACTATAAACAAAAAATCACACGATCTTCTCGTACAATTTGGAATTAATAGACACTCGTAATGTTTTGAAAGTTCTTTAATTGTACTCGCCTAAAGGCTCGTGCAATTACAAGAACTTTCAAAACATTACTTGTGTCTATTAATTTCCAAATTGTACTCGAGATCGTGCGATTTCCTATACAAATGAAAAGAATTCGAACGAAAAACGACTTCCAGGTCCCAATCAATAATTACTTCAAATATTTTTCTGTGTCCTTTCTTCATAGCATGATTTTCTGTTCATATATCTAATTGTTGAAGGTAGAGAATAAATCCTGGGAATACGTTGTGGCAAGATTTTAGCTATCTTTTTGTGATTGGACCCGGAAATACGTCACAACTTGAAAGCCCTATATAATGATTCCGGCGCGCTCATTTGTCATAATTTACGTCTTATGCTGTTAACGCACGCGCACGCTTGTTTATCGATGTGTGCAGACGTAAATAAAATTCGGGAAAATACTCGCGTCTCGAAAAATATTTCCCGATCTGATGTACTTCGCCCGTTTGAGAAATAATCGTTAAAGACTGAAAAGGCGCTAAATAAATAAAAAGAATTCATCGCTATAACATAACTCGACAAAAACTAAGTATATGTGTAAACCAGTAAGTTTATCATGGGAATATAAAACTATTACTATTTTTCCCCTTTAAAATTGGCGACCACAGGTCTATAGTAAAATGAGGAAAATCGGGGTCTATTACAAGTGAAATAGGCACCTAGTAATTGGTGGACAAGACTACTAATATTAAAAATAATTTGATCGTATTGAAGTATTTTTAGGAAAGGTAAGTCATTTTTGCATGAGTGTTTAAAGTGTAAATAATTCATAAACAGTGGTACATCCACCGTATATCCTTTTTTCTATCGAACCCGCGCATCAAAGCATCTGGCCTTCGTTGCCTCTAATTTTTGATGCTTGGTACCAGACCCCCAAATTTCACTAGGTTTATAAAACACTGGGATCTAATAAAGGTTTTGGTGGGAAAATGTAACATCTTTTGCGCAAAAAAAAAAAAAAAAAAAAAAAAAAATCCCGTTGTTTTGCAGTTTTTTGCAAGCACAGTTTTCCGTTAACAACAGATAACCAGAATCTTGTTTAACATCTTTGTTCGATTGTTAGTTTGTCGCGGCTCGGGTAAATGAAGAGAATAGAAACCTGACCGGCACTAAAAACACAGTCCACAAGAGACCCTGGTTTTCCAAGAATTACAAGCATGTTGGCTTACGAAAAAATTCTATTCTTCAGTCTAGGATGCGATTTTGAACCGATCGGGGAAATCTCTTGTCTAGCGATACTTATCTATCCTTATATGTTTCCACCTGCAGCCACTATAGACTATCCTTGAAAATGCGAGAAGCATGAATTGTCTGTTATTGGTAAAAAAACAAATTCGCTYAATAGAAGAAGGCCAGAAAAAATGTCGCGCTTGACAGAGCTTTTTTTTGACATGGAAACGAGGATTCACGGCCAAGGCTTTTGTCGTCTATTCCATGTTCTCGCCTCAGTTTTCGATTTACGACGTCTTCACGAAATTTGAATTCCAAAGCACTGATTGGTTCCGAAGTATTCTATCGGTCTAGCTTTGGCATTTCCGGAAAATGCAAATGAAAATGCAATATTCAGTCAACATGAATCAATATAATAGTTCCCTGCAGAGTTTTCTGTGTCATCTTGGAAGGTGAGGACCATGCCCGACCTTTGCATCGAAGCGAGATGAACGCAATGCAATGATAAATACACGTGAATAATTGTCCAAGGTGTTAAAAAAAAAAAGATCTCTTTGTAAGCTTACCGTTCGTCTTGCTTCGATGCAAAGGCACGACTACCTTTTCAAATGGCGTAGGGAACTGTGAAGGGGCTATTTTGTATTATTTGTCATCTTCGCGTGCAGTAATAATCGTACTTGTTAATAATTGCACTGTAGTCTCGATATTATGTCTTCAAGTAATATAAAATATTCTAATGAGATTATTTCGGTCGATAAAGCGCTTTTCAATAAGACAAATTTTGTGCGGAAGTCATAAGGAATTTAATCAGCCCTGGCTGTCTGGAATGGGGATCTCTGACACGTATTCCTATCGAACTTTATTTATGGGTACTTGATCTGATAAAGAGATTTGTAAGTTTTGTAAGGCTTGACTCACCTTATTTCAAGTTATTTTATCTCTCTTTGTGCGTCATCGTTTTTCCTTATACATTAATTACTAGCAGTATTCTCGAATTGTTCTTGCAACAGAAGTAATAAGCAATGAACTATATCAAAATCACTAGAGTTTTAAAAGGGTTGTGAACGAACAAACATACGCACAAATAACAGCATGTGACGTACTTTATATGACGTAATGATTGTGTTTGGTCGAATCTTTCCAAATTCATGCAAATCTTAACCTTGAAAATATATTATTAGCGGAGACAGAACGTCTTTTGTGAATCCTATTTCCGATGAATATTCCGGCAGAACAAAAAAGCGACAAGCAGTGATGAAATTAGGACGTTCACGAGCAAATGAAGTCGCAATCATTTCTTTGAAAATTGGCACGAACACACCCCGTTTTTTTATTTTTATTTTATTTTTTCTTTACTTAACGCTGTGGAAATATGGTATTCATCAAGGCCAAARAATAAAAATAAAAAATACAGAAAATGAATTTATGTCCGTCATGTATGACTTTCTCTAACATTTCTGAATTACAAGCATGTGAGTAGGAGTTAATGCGGCTTAGGAATTGTGAAACTTTAAATCCATGTGAAGCAGTCACAATGTCAAAATGCGTACAATTCGAATTCGTTAACAGGTCAATCATTCCCTTGCAATCAGAATTTTTCTTAATATACTTTTTTGTAGATTTTGGTAGTATCTCGATCTTAAGACAAAGAAAAAGGGAGATCACCGAATCCGTTTCCGAGATATTTTGCCGTAAAGAAGTGAGAAAAGGAGAGTTTTTTTTGATATTTTGCCTATCATTTTCTTTCGTTTCATATTAATTGTTTCTTTAGGATTTGACATTTTAGTTGTTAATCTTTGCAATTCTACAGCTAGTATTTTGTATATTTTGTCAAATTTGTTGTTGTAAATGAATTCTGAAAAACCTCTTGGGTAAGAATCAATTAGGCTTATCGTGTTTTATTATATAGTTACTATAGTACGTTGCCGCTGATTGGTCGAAAACTGTGCTATTATATTTTAGTGAACGAAGTACAGTGATGACGCCATCCGCGCGCAYGAAGTGCTGCTAGATCCTGCGACCGTCTTTCTTTTTGCGTAAATAAATTCAATTCAATTCAATAAAACAGCTTTTTCTGTGGTCCATCCAGAAATAAAGCACTTAGGAAGCGCCGTAAGCAATCAAGAAGTGTTTGAAGACCTCGTCTACGGCGCGTTCCGGCTTCTCCTTATACACTTCTTTCGTGCTTACGCCACTTCCTATGTGCTTTACTGATTATTGAACGGAGCTCAGAAAAAGCTGTTTTATTTGTTAAGTATTGTACTACCATTCAAATGACAAACCATAAATGCTCCCGCACTAAAATTAATCGAATTTGAACAAGTCAATTGTACTTGTAAGTAAAAATAGAGTATATGTCATATCTTTTAGCTATATCTATTTTCTAAATTCCTCAAGAAATTTGGAGATACTGATCAAAATACTGGATGCTTTGGAATACTTTCAGATTCATTACAGATCCTACGACTGGCTACTTTTATTTGCCAAATTAGTCGAACATGTCTTCATTAAGTGCTAAAGCAATACCTTAGTGTTTATATTATTATCAGGGTGTGGAAGGGCATTTGCGGGATCCGGGAAACCGATAACATATAGCCCGGGATCCGGAAACTAGAAAACAATCTTAGTCCCCGTCCACAGTATGCCGGATAAATTTGAATCCGAAATTTTATTTATTCGGTTAGGCCTACCATCTACCTAGTCCGAAAATGATTTTTTTCGAATACGGTCTCCAGAGTGGAACAATTTGAAAACGCCGGCTAGCCGTATTAGTGTGGACGAGAACATTTCGTATCCGAATTTTTTCGAATATGATGACGTCATGATTGTCATGTCGTGATATTGGCAGCTGCCGTGACTCGGGGATTGCCGAATTCAGTGTTCGGGATGCGGGATTTTGCTTTCCGATTTTCGGGAAAAACGTGAAGACATTAATAAGTAAAACAAAAAGTGAAACAAAAAGTGAATGTGCTAAATTGGGTCGTCGCATATACATCTCGCGGGACGCCGGATTTCGACAATACTTGAGATTTTGTGATTCGAGATCTGGACCCCCCTCCAGCCCCTGTATTGTAGTAGTACAAGTATAATCATRATAAGATGCAAATAAACCAGTCGAAACCAAAGAAAACAATAATAGGATCTTCAATAATAGCTCTGGATCCTCCTCTGGTTCTCTGCCTTTACTCGATGGCTTTTCTTCAGGTTCTAACTGAGGTTTTCCTTCCTTCCTCCACAAGACCTAACAAGCTCAATTCCAATTTGACCTGTGGGTTAGCCAAGCCCTGATTTCGATCGACCAAGTAGTTAATTTAGGGTATCGATACAATTTTATTTTTTTCAATGAATTTTAATATTTAGCTGGTAAGATAAACTGAGGCAATCAACTCGCAAGCCACAATAAGCGTGCATGCATGATGCTTTAAAATGCATTTAAAATGTATCGATTTTCAGTCAAAATCACAATATAACTATTTAGTCTGACTTTAACTTCCGGCAGGGGCGGCGGAAGCTGAAAAAAATTTTTTTGGTTGGGGGGGGGGGGGGCACTGAAATATTATATTCAACGCTATGTGATAATGACCGCTGTTTTGTTTTATTGCAGAAGCATGCGCTGTAAAACTATGACTGAGAACCAATATTTCGTGGACCCCACGGTTCCGCCGCCAATGTCCGGTAAAGAAAATCATCCACACATTCTATTCCTTAAACTTCCTAATTCTCCATCCATAATTTAATCAATATTAATCGGTTAACATTAATTTATAAACAAATGACGTGACATGATTTTCCCATCAACGTCAACAACCTTTTTAAAAATATTTTGACGCAAACGATATGATGAAGAAGGCCAATTCATGTCGTCTTTCGGGTCGGAATGATTATCTCTTGTGTCTGCAGATTGACATTGTTAAAACCGCCTGTTGTGCGACTTATAACGCAGCAATGATATCTTGAATACATTTTTCCGGTGCTTAATTTAGCAGAGGTGGTTTAACAGCACTTAAAGCTACAGACTGTAGAAAACCTCTAGCTGTTCCCATTAGATCATTTTAATCTGTAGTCATGAAATAGGCTTAAGGCTTTACCAGAACATACCGAATACTTATTCAGTTTGGCTGACATAAGAAGAAGAAGAAAATATGACGCCGTATTCGATTCATCTAGTCTTACCTTTCTGCCATGCTAGCACTGTATTTACGATTTAACCGTCGCTGGGGGCATTTTATCAAGAAAATACAGTACATTGGTAACTTTTATAGCCAAGTAAAATGCGCTCGTTTAAAAATCAATTGCTGAGGTCCGAGACTTCCTAATGTTTGACTATAGTAGATAAGAAATACTGAAAATGAATCGATTATTTCCTAAGTCCACACATCAAGGGTATTTAACAGGAAATTTCAAGTTTGCTCTGACGATGTCAATATTCCATCATTTCTACTGCTGCTATTCTCGTTTTCTTATTCATCTCACATCTCCCGCCATTCCCCAGCATTAGAAAATCCTTCACAATCTGTATTTTATTATAAATATCTTCGTTTATCGTTTATCCGTCGATGAAGGAATTTAACGATATGTTTTCTATTCAATGGTGTGTTTTGTTTGCATCGCTCTACTGTGAGTGACTGTGGCAGGTCCAAAAGCTGAATGAGATAAGTCGACATACTCATTGGAATTAGCCCGACATGGATCCTTTATATAAACAAAAAAAGAACGCATAGAAATGAAAAGTTTGAGGTATTGAAAATATATGAAAATATTACACAAAAAGGACTTTTTTTTGGGTTGAAAAAAATTTGTTTTTTTCCACTTTTTTCCAAAGTATCAGGTTTCTTTTCCGCTTTTCGCTGCATTTAGCGGTATGTGATACGATTTTCTTCAAAATCCCCTTGTTTGGCAAAAAGAAGGTACTTGAAATTGAATACTTTAGAACGTGTTCAACAGCTTAGTAGCGCTAGGTTTTAAGCCTTTAAAAGCAATGTCCTTCGTTCAAGACGATATTATAATATCATAACATTACCGATTTTGAAGCACTTGGTATCCGAGATGCTTGCCTTCTCTCAGTCGCTTGCGTGCTTACTCCAGACATTACTCGATGTTCAAGGCTTGGTTTTAAGGGATTTTTTTATTTTGTTCTGTGCGAAGATATCGAATAACTTGAGATACGAGAGCCAATAAAAATTCGTCGTGAACTGAATCGAGTATCCCGGATGTAAATTAAAGTAGAAATCGTTGGTAGTTTGTCTTTAATYTATTTTAAATAATCTTGAATAAAGTCGAAACTTTTTGTCTCCATGACGAATTAGAAATACTTATCAAACTCATCACTGGTATTAATTTTAGGGGGGRAAAAGAATACAAACTTCTAATCCCCTAAATTGACAGCGAAACATTACATTTAAATCTCCCTGTTCAGTTACAATATGACTGAAATGTCCCTTACACTTTTGACATTTTTTGTTTTAGATTTTTCGTTTGTAAACAAAGAAGCACCGGCAAAAGCATCTAGATTCATATCTTTTGTGGTAGAATAAACATGAAATTTTCCTTAAGTTCATGGCATGACAAAATTAAGAGCGGAAACTAGGCGAAAATAAACAAATGGAAGTATACTTACTTGGAAAAAAATCAATAAGAATGTTTAAGAATAGCCGTCTAAATCGTAAAATGAAATAAACGTCAAGCCTTCGTTATTTGCTATTTGATTTAAGTGACATGATCTGACTGATTTAGAAGCGAAACGTGCGATCGGAAAGAAAACAAACTTGAAAAAATTATGAAATGCCAATATTTAAAGAATATTATGATATCATACCCCATATACCCACTTGTCGCGCAGTCCAAACAGAAAAGTATAGTACTTAGAATTTGATTTTGTTTGGAATTCAAAGACGTGTTAGGAAAAAGAGAGCTCTCTTGAAAAATACCCCAAAGATATTTTGAAACATATCGTAAAAAATAAAATAAAAAATAGAAATCGCAAAATAGAGGAGGGGGGAGGGGGATCGGAAGTGACTTTAGAAATGACTGAAGTTCTTCTGAACTGAGACCATATGGACTATTACACATGATTATATCACTTCAAATAAGTATTGAACTTAATTCCATGTTATTTGTTATTTACATCTGTTAAAGGTATATTAAATAAGTCTACTCGTGTAATAAAGAAGAAAATCTCTGCCGTTTATCTGTTCTGCTTATCATTTAATGGGCTTGGGGATTTTATCCTACAAGATAAGAACAATGTAATTTCTTAACTCGAACTTTAATTCCTTTCCGTTGCTAAGTTACCGCCGGATTTTTTTTCTAAAATAATAGGACTTGTGTAGCAGTATATATTGGTGAATATTCGGCAAGGCGGGGAACGCCAAGCTATTTGCGCAAATTAGACGATCTACTGGATCACGAACAAAAAAATCACAATGAGTAGAGTTGCGGGCCAAGTTCTAATGGACTTGGGAGGGGCATAGCTTCATCGATGATATCTTTCATTTATATACTTAATTTTTATATGGATATCATTATAATAGTACATATTTAAAGACATAATAGATATAAAGCGCATCGAGGCTCTCAGGATGCACTATATAAATACTCTTTTAAATACTCTATTATCATTATTATTATTATTACTATTATTATTATTATT
>NW_022261635.1:10862-21600 GCF_009602425.1 Actinia tenebrosa
TGACAGTGCAATGATAGATATCATAGTAAAAAAATTCCTAAATCAAGCAATGTATTATTACTTACTAATGAATTCCAACTGTTCTTTTAAGGATATTCGATTCACACGTTTTCACCAGCCTCTCAACTCAGCTATGCAAAATAATATATAAATCCCACAATGCCTTATGTTCCGCGTTTGACGTCAAAATTATCCTTCTGTTAATTTGATTTCTTGAAATATAATAGGACGTTTGCATGATGGCGTCATTTGACTTCCACTACCAAGATGCTTCGCGAATTTTCTTTCTTATTTAAATTTGTATTCCCTCATGAGAATAGTAAGAGAATTGGTACTAATTAACTGAACAAAAGAAAGTGTGCAAGGGAGTCTGGTTGTAAAGATCAATAACGCCATCGTGCAAACGTCCTATTCGCCTTTCGGCGCTAGCCATCACGTGGTATAAATGATGTTGCATTGTGTTTCGGTCACGCAAGAAGTTCGGACATTATTCTCGGATTTGCGCTCCAATGTACTGACTTTTAAACAAATTATTAACTTGGTTTTTTTAGTGAAGGGGAAAGGTGAATTGAAAAGAATAAATTTAATTTCAAGCGCGGTGTGCGCGGATGTTTTTTCGTAGGTTTATTGAATGTATAGAGTATCGTGGGTATCGCGACCCATAATGCCTTGCGATCGAAGATGGCCGCCGCATCGTAGAAGTAGTCCATCGTCTACGGACGTTAAGAAGTCTCTATCATTGCAAGGCCACTGCATGATGAATCCTCGCTTTGCACATCCAGGCACGACTACCTTTCAAGATGGCGCAGGGAACCATGAAGGGGACTATTAATCACAAGGTAATTAGTATAATTGACAGATTAGATGTCTGGATATTTTTAGTTAGGTTATTTATAAATACTTCGACCATCACGTATCCAAATCCAGGGGAAAAGTCTGAAAGATTTTTGATAAATTTGAAACAAATTTTGCAATACTTTTTTTATCGACACTAAAAAAGCTACACAAATATTTTGTTCTTTAGAAGTATCGTATTTCTAGATCTACACCGATTTTAGCGAATTTTTGGCGGAGTTTTGGTCTCCCTGTGTTGTCCTTCACATTGTCTACAATGTGAGCGCGCGCACACGTACGTAAATAATTCTTCCGTCTTTGTGACGTTAGTTTTTACCTTTGTACTTAACATTCACCGTAAAATTCGCAAAATAAACAAGCAAAAGCAAAGACGTGTAACACCGCGACTGACTAATCTCAAAGTACTGCCATAATGTCTGGAAAAAGCATTGCCTAGTAACATTGAGGCGTCGTATTACTGTCTGGCAAATACCTGGACAAATTAAAGGTTGCAAAGTGGTAGCCTTTAAAAGGAGAGCTAAGGTCAAAGAACTTTTACATTGGTGAGGGCACGTACGGACTTTTTTTTTGTTCAAGCAGTCATATGAAAAGGTCATCTATTTAGACAATAGGCAACTAGTTTAGCCGTTGCCTCATGTGATCATATTGTAATACCTGACTTGAAGGACTTAAAACAGGTTTCATACCACCAACCTAAAGTGCATAAGAACCTTAAGGTGGGGTACAAGTTTTCATCAAAATTGTATTTGCTGGCCGTTGTAAAGTCAAATATATTGCGTAATCAAGTTATTAAGCTTTACTGAACAACACCATTGATATTCCTCTTCAACAGCGATGGCGTTGTCCAGAGCCGAGAGTAACCAGTTTGCCACTGTATGGGACGCGTGGCTGATACAGACCATTATCATGTCTTTTGGCTTGGCATTGTTCGACGCTGCAAGTAGAAACATCCTTGTCGCATGGATTCTCTGCTGCTTCGATGCAGCTTTTATCATAGATGCTTGCGTTCGAGGATACCAAAAGACGTACAGAATACTCAATGGTTCTCAAAAAATCCACACCAAGAATATCCTGGCTGTAAATTCTTTCACACATGTCTTGTCAAACTGGCTACATGTTTTTGGGTTTGTCTCGCTGATTCCTTATCATTTGCTGTTCCTATGGCAGATGGAAACCGACGTTTATTATACGGTTGTCTGCCTCATGCGTCTACTATGGATCTACCAAGCACAGAGGTCGTGTTTTGCTTACCTCAACCTTAAGTTTCTACAACGCAGTGGATGAGTGGTTCACGCAGCTGAATTATTTTCTGAGTGCTTTAAAAAATGAATATAACAAGACTAAAGGATAGTGAACACTGTGTCTCTATTTTATATAGTTTAATCCTGGGCAAATTCAACTGCTCCATGATAAAAAACGTAAACACATATGATTTAAACTTAAGACGGAATTAACTGAAATTTTCTAACACGTTTATAAACGTTAAACTTAAAAAAAAAAAAAAAAGGATTTTAACTCTATATAAGTAGAAAATCTTAATGCTATGGAATCTTTGGGCTGAAGCGCTATTTTGAAATCGTTGAACAAACTAGATATTGCCTTACCAAACATTATATCATGTTTATTTCAAACAAATCGTTTAGTGAACGTTAAACTTATCCTTTGTACTTTATATAATTGTAAATAAAAAGGTGGAATTTGTAATGTGTTTGTTTTTCTTGGTTCTTATGATCATAATACTTGTACAAACAGGGCGTCTCCAGGCTCATGTTTACCCCGTGTTTTTCTCTTCTGACTGACTTTCAACCTTTGCTCCCCGGCCCCCGCTGGTAACACAGGGAGCCCACGCTAGATAAAGTTAAATGACTAGAGAATCTCACGGCTAAGGCGCGTTATAAAAGGGAACCCAATCTTTCTTCATCATTAATTTTACATCAGCATTTATTATCTAGCAGACTTTTTTTTATAAAGCAAAAAAGGTTCTGTTTCATTTTCTGAAATGGGCTCCCTGTGGTTTCCCACAAGCCTTTGTTGTCGTAGTCAGAGGTGGCAGCCATCTTGGATGGTGTAGTGTGTTATGTAAGTGGGAGAATAAAATACAAATAACGCCATAAATAAAGCGAGTTCTTCGCCTGTTAATCAGAGTTATGGCAAGGCCGTTATTAAAGCTTCAGTCGTCCCGAGTTTTGGGTGAGTACTTAGAAAATTGATATTTTGGGAGTTTGTTGAAGATGAGCTGTTATGGGTGTTATGTGATGGTGGGGAAACTGTTTGGTGGAAGATTTTTTTCAGAACCGTTTTTTTTAAAGTTTGTGTTTGTTTGTGTACAGACACGTCTTTAAAAAACTATTTTTATACACTTCTTGAATGTGTGTGAGTCATAAAAGTTCCAGTTCAAGTTCCAAAGATCTAAGATTAAAAATATCAAATGTTGTTTTTACGTATGAGATTTCTTCACCTTTTCCCCTCGTTTCTGCCCTTCGCCAATCGGTTAAAATAAGTCCTTAAAAATTGTTTATATATTTCATAAAAGCATTTTAAATTTAAATGCCTAAAAAATTACCTGAAAAATTAAATGATAACGTGCTTGCTTTGCTGTGTGATGTTATTTAGCTTACAGTATAAATCACTTGTGATATAGGCAGAACACTTGGAGAAGCGACTAGTCGTGTCTTGCCAATCCCTCTGTGCTTTGTTTAAGAATAAAACTGCTATTTTCATACTCCCTTCAGTAGTAAAGCAAACAAGAAGGGGCTGCTAGGCTTTTATTGACACTTTTTTTTCGTTTTCAGAGTAAAACTCTCAAAAACAAAATTTTTATATGGCCCTTAAGAGGAGCTCATTGACAATTTTTTTTCAAAGATGTCAAGAGCCCCTGGGCATCCCCGGGCTCCCTACGTTGGGGCAAGACATTATTGATAGGTGCATAAGCACAAAAGAAGCATGATTAAAGACTTTTTGCACTTATTGCATGCTTTGCAGTTCCTAATTGCTTTATTATTAAAGGGAACACAGAAAAGGGGTCCTACATTGTCATCTTGAGGCAGATTTAAACATTTGAACACAAGAAAAGTACAAGAAAACGTTAGCAAACAGCGTAGAGCGCGCATGTACTATGCGTGTGTAGAAAATCAAACGATCAAATGAATGATATCATTGGATAATGCATCAAAGTGTGCACATGATGGGGCATAGGGATTCCTTCTCTTAGCTCATATTCTCTTGTTTCAACGACCGGGTTCCATTCAATTATGAAGCAAAGTTCTTGACCAATTAGAGCTCTCATACTATCTAAGCTATATAATAAACTGCACACAGCACACACACATGTTTTCTATTTTCTTAGTATATTATTCATAGTTATAAATATATTTCTTTTTTTGCATAGGAAGTAGATTTTGCTCTCTCAGTAAAGCAGTAACAAGCTCAAGACTATCATCAACCGCAGCTTCTCCTGAGGTATGCTAGTACACAGGGAGCCCAACACAAGATAATAGAGACCTTATGCATAGGAATTCAGCGCGAGTCCAGGGTGGTAATGCTAGGATGATAGCATGAGCTCATTTTCAAGATGGTTTTCATGCTTTTCTTTGGAGCTTCTAAAGAGGTTTTGCACCATCGTGTGATGACAGCCATGTTAGACTGAGGAACAGTGCTATCGTTTTACATAAAGTAATCAATTCCTGAGAGCAAAGAGATTTTATTGTTATACCATCTATCCACAGGCAGCCCAAGCTGTATTATGGGTGTGCGCATGTGATGGGGCAAAATATCCATTTTAGATTGTTAAAAAGCACCAACTGACGTTCTAGCAAAGACGTTTTGAAAATGTGCCTGTGTCATTGTCATTAGTGTCATTGATGCTTTTTATATAAAGTACAAAGTATTCTAACCTATATAACTGAATTGAATTTCTCAGCCACAGAGATCTTTTGGCGACTTAAAGGTAATTTCTTGTTTTCCTATCTATTTTATTTTTAAAATTCATATCAGTTTTTTTCTTTCATCTCTAATAATTGTCTACAAAAGTAAAAGTTGGTAACTGTATAATTTTTGTTTGAAGGACGAAGATAGAATCTTCACCAATCTTTATGGCAGACATGATTGGAAGCTTAAGGGAGCTATGCAAAGGGTATGGAAATTAGTTAAATCATGTACTCACTTACAAAACCATGGCCAGTTTCAAAACATACATAGAACATAAAAACTATGACCAAACTTAGGTATTCTGATGAATGACATTAATTTTTTGTTATCCTCTGATGTAATTTCATAGGGAAAAAAACAGCATTTTTTGTTAATTTGTGCACTTGTTATCCTATAAAAGCTTGACATAAAAGGATATAAAGAGATATAATTAGAAGATAAAAGGATATAAAGAGATTTAGCATATACCAACTTGTGTACTTCCTTGGTTAATTGGAGGTGAATACTGTATGATATTCACCTCTGAATCTCGGAATATTGAGTTGGCAACAAAATGGCATCTGCCGGCGTTTTGCTAAAAAATGAAAGTAAATGCCATTCCTATCAATTCTAAAAAGGCAACGAAGTATGGCCTAAAAGTTTTGCTAAACGATTTACATAAATTTGTCACACAAACTAAAAGTTTCTGTTTGTTTGTTTTTATTGAATTATCGTATATAAAAATAAGTTACTCTGTACACAAGTTGGTGTATGATAAAGCAATTATTCACCTCAGACTCAGAGAATATGGAGAATATTTACCTCACTGCTTGAAGGCTCGCGTCTCGGTAAATATTCCCTGATATTCACTTCGCCTTCGGCTAATAATTGGTAAACATTTCTCTTGTGTTCTCTCAGCATCCCTTGTGGTAAGAATGGATTATGTAAAATAGAAAACTGTTTTATTTTTTAAAAATCTTACCAATCAAATAATTATTTATTATTTATTTATAATTTACATGTATTAATTATTAATTATTTACGACAGGGAGATTGGTACAAGACAAAGGAAATCATCCTGAAGGGTTCTGATTGGATTATTAGTGAAGTGACCAAGTCTGGCCTGAGAGGTCGTGGAGGAGCAGGTTAGTATCACCTTCAAAACTATCTTTTGCATCAAGGACACTTAATATTATGGTACATTGTACATAATTTCATGATTTACATAAAGTTGATGCCTTATGAAAAACATAATGTACTACTTTCTATCCTTCTTAGGTTTCCCAACTGGAATGAAATGGGGTTTCATGAATAAGCCATCAGATGGAAGGTAAAGACAGTAAGGGTTGATTAACAAACACCTCTGCTTTGAGTGTTGTTGATGGCATTGATCACCGAGTCCTGAATAGATTAATAGGCAAAATAAAAAAAAGAAATAACGGCTCCATCTTGAATTTCATCCCTGTTCAAACTAGTTGTACACTTTGGGACTGTTTTAGGACACAATTCCAAGATGGCATCTATTTTATCTGCTAATTATATCAAATAGCCCCACAACTCAGCCCAGTGTTTTTCCTCGGCCTCATAATGGCTTATATCCACTGTTTTATCAGGGGCGTAACCAGGATCTTGCAGGGGAGGTGTACAGGCAATGATTTGCAGAGCCAAAAAAATAAAAAAAACAGAACCAAAATACAAAAATAGAACCCTCCCCCCCCAAAAAAAACACGCTACGATATGCAGATGGAAAGTGGTCTACATTTAATCAAAAAAAAAACATTTACATGCAATTTTAAAGGAAAAGGAGCTTTTATGGGGGAGTGCACATGCACCCTGTGCTTCTCCCTGGTTACGGCCCTGTTTTTATGGAGGTTATTAGTTATTACGCTGTTAGTTTGCGTATTACAGCCCATTAATCTTACACTGTACAAGAGAAAGTGGCCTTAATTTTTTGAACCCCGTACAGCTTCTGAAGTAAAATTATCCGGCTGTAATACACGATTATAGCAGTGTAATAAATTATTTATTGTACGACATGAAAAAACTGAGAATGAGTGCATGAAAAACAACCATTTTCATTGTAAACAAGCAAAGTAGTCACAAGCTCAAACCACTGACATAAGCCGCACAAAGGATTAGAGGAAATTTTTCTCACGCTGTCATCAGCAAAAAAAACACATTCAAAACCAATTCACAGACTGTGTATTATTGCTATATAGTTGCACTCGCAAAATGGCCATAATACATGAGAAATTGTGTGTGTCGTAAAATAAGGTATGATATGAAACAGAGAAAGATTTTTTGGAACTCAGACCACGTAATTATAATCCTATGTTTCTGATTATCTCTTCAAAAATCTATTTATTATATTTGTTATAATTATTATTTTTTGCAGACCCAAGTACCTTGTTGTCAATGCTGATGAAGGTGAACCAGGGACATGCAAGGATAGAGAGATCATGAGAAATGATCCACACAAGCTGATTGAAGGATGTCTAGTGGCTGGTGCAAGCATGGGTGCCAGGGCAGGTAAACTACAGCCTATCCTTTATAATACTAACTAATAATCCCTAATACTAGTATCACCAGAGAAAAGGCAAAGGTATTAGCATGGGTCGAGTAGTGGTGAGAGCACTTGCCTCTTACCAAGGCAAACCAGACTTGGTGTTGTATGTGAGTACAGGTTCTCATCTGTGCTTTGAAGGCTTTTTCTCTTGGGTTTTCCAGATTTTCCTTCCTCCACAAAAAATCAACTTCTAAATTCCAATTTGTAAAATCCAGAGGAAGAAGAGCCAGCTCTGTGGAAACACTTTTAATCTCCATTCTATTTTTATGTGCATTACAAACTACCTTGATTGTTAGCTTGATACTTTAACCTATGCACTGTAGTACCGCGTTTCTTCTATAAGTTAAGGGAGAGAGCCACCAATATAAACCTTTGTAGATTCATGACTACAGTCAACACAGAATATATTTTCTTCCTACTCGTTGCCAATGTAGACTCGAATTGGCGGCTCAAAATTGCAATAAGTTATAAGAATTATTTGTAGATCCACTCCTGTTCATTGAGGGTTTTTCTCTCTGGGTTCTCTGATTTTTTTCCCTCAGCGAAAACTAATTCCACAAAGTGATTTAATCTTTTCGGAATCATGCACTACTATTGGACTAGTCGAATACTGCAAATTCTGAGTGGTGAAAATGGTTTAGTAATTATTTTTCATGTTTTCAATATTACTTCTCTTACTAGCTTACATCTACATAAGAGGAGAGTTCTACAATGAAGCTTCTAATATGCAGCTTGCCATCAATGAAGCTTACAAGGCTGGATTAATAGGCAAGAATGCTTGTGGAAGTGGCTTTGATTTTGATGTGTACATGCACAGAGGGGCAGGAGCATACATCTGTGGCGAAGAAACTGTAAGTAAAAAAAAATGTTTACAATTAAATGTATTTCCTCTAAATATTTAGTGTCAGAAGGAGAATTAGAAGCATACTTGAAAGCTTTAGTTAACAAAAGTCATCCTCACTAACACTTTTCATGCATTGGTTCACTGGTCATTGGTTACTCTGAGGGCACTGGTATTGTAAATTGTAAATAATAAATTGTCCTTGTTTTACAAGAATAGCACTAAATAGCCTATGGCTAACAAAACTGTGGCCCTTCTTTCATGATAGAACAGGAATTTATCTTTACAGATGGTGGTAAACCGGAGAACCTGGAGAAAAATTCTTAAAGCACAGGAGAGAATTAAGTTGAAACTCTGCTTGCATGTGATACCTAGTCTGGGAATCGCACTCGGTTCACATTGGTGAGCGCTGACTTAATGCTATGCCACCTCTGCCTTACCTAGTTTCAAAATATTATTAAAATGTGAACCTAAAAATTTCTACAGAATGCATAGTTTGACCAGTGAACCAATAAACAGTATGGAAAGTGAGAAATACCAGTCCCTTTAGAGTAAAAATAATACATGGGCATGGCCATACATGTACATTCCTTACTATACAATGGGCCTTAATGAGAGAAAAGAACACATTTGTACACAATCGAGGCTAAGACTGATCAAAGCCGATCTCTAAATGGCTAAATGGGAGTATTTTATACTATATTTCAGGCTCTTATAGAAAGCTTAGAAGGCAAGCAAGGCAAACCCAGATTGAAACCACCATTCCCAGCTGATGTTGGTATGGCAATACCTATCTTGTACATGTACTTTATATTTAGAATAATAGGCAACAAGATTATCACACAATATATTACTCTAATTCTGTGTCAGCCTTTAGTGAGTTAAAATTGTTCTGCAGCAGGTTATGAAGTCTTAAGTGTTAGTGGATGCATGCATCCTCCTTCTGCATTGCACAATGCAACAATTTTATGTGACAAGTCACATGACTGGATTGTCTGCAATACTGGTGCCCAGGATACCAAGACTAAGTGTTTGTCATTGGCTAATCAATCATCTCAATCCTACTGTGATTGGCTGTGCCATGACCCCCAGGATACCAAGACTAAGCGTTTTCATTGGCTAAGCAGTCATCTCAATGCTACTGTGATTGGCTGTGCCATAACCCCCAGGATACCAAGACTAAGCATTTTCATTGGCTAATCAATCATCTTAATCCTACTGTGTTTGGCTGTGCCATAACCCCCAGGATACCAAGACTGGTTTCATTGGCTAAGCAGTCATCTCAATCCCAATGCTATTGTATGAGTACCCTGCGAGCAGAGGATTTTTTTAAAACCCTCTCCCATCTCCCAACAGTCGGGAGATGGAGATGGGAGAGGGTTTTAAAAAAATCCTCAGCTCGCAGGGTAAGGATGTCCCCAGTCAGTTCAAAACATTTCAAAAAATCACCACCTTGGATCTGTTTCTTACGTATATTTGTTATTACTTTAATCTGTAAGTTATCCATCCCCAAAGGGAAATCTTGAAATTATTTAATCTTAAAACTAAAATGTATTATTCTGTATCATCATCTGTATTATCACAGGTGTCTTTGGCTGCCCAACTACAGTTGCTAATGTTGAAACAGTTGCTGTTGCTCCAGTAAGTACTACAAACTGGAAATTTGTGTGTGGGTGTACTAATAATGCATTGAATAATGTTACTAAATAACACACTTTTTTAAGGCTATCTGCAGAAGAGGAGCTGAATGGTTTGCAGGTTTTGGTCGTCCAAGAAATACAGGAACAAAGGTCATTACTTTTTGAATTTTAAATAAAATTATATAATTTACTCTACTTTAAAAGGCTTGAAAATATATGTAAATTACAACTATTTCAACTGTAGCCTATTAAAATTGTTAGAATCTTTTTTTGTCATTTTTCGATTTGTATACGTTTAATTTCTGAAGTGATTGTCTGACATATTTAATAAGTACATGATTTTAAATTTTAGCTCTTCAACATATCTGGTCATGTGAATAATCCTTGTACTGTGGAGGAAGAAATGTCGATACCCCTAAAGCTGTTGATAGAGAAACATGCAGGAGGTGTAATAGGTATGTAAGCTAGAGGGTTTTAGATGAGTGAGTGATTGACTGCACACGAAAATATCAAAATCAAGGATTTTACACTGTAATTTTTTTTTGTCTGGTTACACTTTCATTTTGACAGTTCCAATATGCCTCTGACCTGACAAATGACATGCAAGAGACTTTGAGTTAGACCAACCTTGCAATTCAAATTTTGTACCTGAAATCCTAGATAATTGAGGGTGTTAACCAATTAAAAGAGTTCTTTTGTTGTATTCAGATTAACATATTTGCTATATTTGTTTTATAGGTGGATGGGACAACCTCTTGGGTGTAATCCCTGGTGGGTCTTCTACACCTCTCATTCCTTTGGAGTAAGTAAAGTATACTTGGTTATCCTGTATCATCATCTATTATTATCGTCACCATCATCATCTATCATCATCATCATCCATTATCATCGTCATCATCCATCATCACCATCCATTATCATCGTCATCAT